>CM053026.1:92203055-92257138 GCA_028564925.1 Lithobates sylvaticus
CAAAGTGTCAATATTTTGTGTGGCCACTGTTATTTTCTAGCCCTGCCTTAACCCTCTTGGGCATGGAGTTCACCAGAGTTTCACATGTTGCGACTGGAGTCCCCTTCCACTCCTCCATGAAGTTGGTGGATGTTAGAGACCTTGCGCTCCTCCACCTTCCATTTGAGGATGCCCCACAGATGCTCAATAGGGTTTATGTCTGGAGACATGCTTGGCCAGTCCATCACCTTTACCCTTAGCTTCTTTAGCAAGGCAGTGGTCATCTTGTAGATGTGTTTGTGGTCCTTATCATGTTGGAATACTGCCCTACGGCCCAGTCTCCAAGGGGAGGAGATGATGCTCTGTTTCAGTATGTCACAGTACATGTTGGCATTCATGGTTTCCTCAATGAACTGTAGCTCCCCAGTTCAGGTAGCACTCATGCAGCCCCAGTCTATGACACTCCCACCACCATGCTTGACTGTAGGCAAGACACATTTGTCTTTGTACTCCTCACCTGGTTGCTACCCCACATGGTTGACACCATCTGAGCCAAATAAGTTTATCTTGATCTCATCAGACCACAGAACATGGTTCCAGTAACCCATGTCCTTAGTCTGCTTGCCTTCAGCAAACTGTTTGTGGGCTTTCTTGTGCATCATCTTTAGAAGAGGCTTCCTTCTGGGATGACAGCCATGCAGACCAATTTGATGCAGTGTGTGGCGTATGGGCTGAGCACTGGCATATATAGTAACAGATAGGGAAAAATGGTAAGGGGAGATGCAAGTTGACCACCAGTGTTCAGTCACTTAGATTAGGTGACTGCAACCGATCATAAACCATGTTAGGTGTCTCTGCCGTAACCAAAAAGTGCATATAAAAGGAAAGGATTTTTATGAGACCGATAGAGCCAGGCTCAAAAAGAGGCTACTAATGGCAGAAAAAAAAATGTATTTATTTTTTTTGATCGGATAATTATTTAGTATAAACTATTCAGATTTTATTAGTATCACTAAAATGTGGACCTTGAAGATCTAATGATGGACTATACATGGGCTTATCCGCTAATTGAATATTTAAGCTGCCTCTTAAATCAATAATGGTGTTTGGATACTTTCCAATTAACTAATTATTCATGCACAGGTTTTCGCCTAGCATCCCCCGTATTTGATATAGTCACTTGAAAAATCACTTAATGATTGGCTAAATGATATTTGCCCTTCGCAATAAAGTAATAAAAATTATTGTTGAAAATAGTGATCTCAATTGACTATACCAACAGTCCGGACATAAGTGGTGTGTGTTGTCCAGTTCTGTGTGTGTCTTGTCTTGTTCAGTTTGTAGGTATCTGCTTAAATTAGTTACCTTTTTAAAGAACTGCACCTCTGTATATAATTACATTTTTGATACTAATCAAATCTGAATAGTTTATACTAAATAATTATCCGATCATTACTAGCCTCTTTTTGAGCCCGGCTCTATCGGTCTCAGGAAAATCCTTTCCTTTTTAGCTGAGCACTGGCAGGCTGACCCCCCACCCCTTCAACCTCTGCAGCAATGCTGGCAGCACTCATACATCTATTTCCCAAAGACAACCTCTGGATATGACGCTGAGCATGTGCACTCAACGTCTTTGATCAACAATGGCAAGGCCTGTTCTGAGTGGAACCTGTCCCGTTAAACCGCTGTGTGGTCTTGGCCACCGTGCTGCAGCTCAGTTTCAGGGTCTTGGCAATCTTCTTATAGCCTAGCCTATGTAGATCAACAATTCTTTTTTTCAGATCCTCAGATTTCTTTGCCATGAGGTGCCATGTTAAACTTCCAGTGACCCGTATGGGAGAGTGAGAGCGATAACACCAAATTTAACATACCTGCTCCCCATTCACACCTGAGACCTTGTAACACTAATGAGTCACATGACACCGGAGAGGGAAAATGGCTAATTTGGCCCAATTTGGACATTTTCACTTAGGGGTGTACTCACTTTTGTAGCCAGCGGTTTAGACATTAATGGCTGTGTGCTGAGTTATTTTGAGGGGACAGCACATTTACACTGTTATACAAGCTGTACACTCACTACTTTACATTGTAGCAAAGTGTAATTTCTTCAGTGTTGTCACATGAAAAGATGTAATAAAATATCTACAAAAATGTGAGGGGTGTACTCACTTTTGTGAGATTCTGTATACACACACATACAGTTTCTGAGGTGAAAAAGCAGAGATCAAGAAAATTGCAAGTGAGGTGCTTACATAGCACCTTATTAAACTTATGAAATATTAAAAAATCTGATCTGGCCCGCCACAGAGGCTGATGGAAGCAGCTTGAGAGATCTCTACTACAAAGGCTCCCATTAAAGCAACCCACCACAACCTAAAACTTCCCTGAGAGCACAGGGGACATCAGACACCACCCGGGGAGAATGAGGAGGAGAAAGGATCCAGGGGGAACCCACAAACTAGGAGATTTCTGCAGCTCGGCCGGGACACATAGAGAAAGCCAAGATGGCCCTGGCTCCCCCTTATCTCCTCACAGCATGAGGCAGCAAGGTGAACATGCTGCAGAAGGAAATGTATTACAAGCAGAATTAGCAAGGAAAGTTCTGCATGCCCAGGATGACACCAGCAGCCCTCTGAAGTAGAAGAGGAAAATCACTTCATCTGAGGAGAATGTAAGTGCTATTATACATGACAATGCTATTATAATGGAACAAAACCCCTATGATGCACAACTTACAGCTATACCCACTACAGGTCAGCCTGTCTCTGACACAACTATTAAGGATATAATAATGTCTCTAATGCCGCGTACACACGACCGGACTTTCCGGCAAGGGTGTGGGCTAATCCGACGGACTCAATTCCGACGGACTCAATTCCAACAGACTAAAATCGGGAAAAACGTTCGTCTGTGTGCTAGTCCGACGGACCAAATACGACGCAAGGGCAGCTATTGGCTACTGGCTATTTTTTTGTCCCTTTCACGTCACCACGTTCGAACGAAAGGACTTTTGACTGGACTTAGTCCATTCGTATGTGGCCAAGTCATTTCGTTCGGAAAGTCTGTCAGAACTCCGCCGAAAGTCCATTGGGAAGACCGTCGGACCTAGTTTGCCGGAAAGTCCGGTCGTGTGTACCTTATTGAAGGTAATTGATTTAGAAGATCGTTCAAGAAGGAACAATGTAATATTTCGAGGTATTCCAGAGAATGGTAAACCTTCTGATTTGAAACGCTTCCTAAAAGAGATGATATCTACTCTACTACCGGAAATCCCACATCAAGAGCTTATGATAGACCAAGCACATAGACTACCTAAACCAGGTACTATACAATAACTAAAATTCTTAGGAATCACAAAATCATCTATAAGTGGGGTTTCCCTACAAAACTAATGCTGGAAAGAGATGGAAAAGCATATACCATCATAAATTTGGAAGATGGTCTGAAACGTTTGAAAAAATGGGGCTTATTACCTCCAAGCGAAGATAACGCATGGGAAAAAGCCACACCGGGAAAAATCCCACAACAATGGCAAACTAACCATAAATGACATGCTTATGACTTATTGATTTCAGTTGAACTGTTTCTATGTTAACCCCAAAAACAAGTACATATAAACTGTAAACGGGGGTATATCTTTATCTCCCTCTTTTTTTATATTACCAAGTTTATTGTTACCTTGACTTTTTTGTTGAACAGTTGTAAACTAAAACCTCTCTGGATTTATAAATGGTACAAGACTACCACCTACTGGACAAAACAGGATACAACAGGGACAGAAATCAAAATTCCAACCATCAGGATAAATACAATTATGTTTTTCTTTAGCATTTAAAATTACCATTTTCATGGCACTTAAATTTAAGTCACTGAATTCAAAGGGCCTTAATATCCCATTCAAACAGAAAGCTCTTTGAAAAGACATATTAAAATTGAACAGCGATATTATATGCATACAAGAATCACATTTTGCAGAGGATAAACCTCCGAAATTTTCTCATAATAACTTTCTTCATATATATGTATCCAACAACTCTCGGAAAAAGAAAGGAGTAATAACGATAATAAAAGACTCTGTGTCCTTTCAACCATTAGAATTCAAGACTGATAATCAATGAAGATTTATCATATTAGTTGCAAATATTGAGAATGAAAACTACACTATTGTCAATATATATGCCTCCAACAAGAACCCACAACATTTTAGCCAAAAAAACTCTACAAAAAAGCAGGGAAAATACAATATTAAAGTGGATGTAAACCCAAAAATATATATTATTATTTTTTTTTTTTATGTCATAATGTAGAGAATAATATTTCCTTTCATTTGAGCCCAGTCTTGCCACACAGATTTACTCTAGGCCCAAGCAATCCTCTTTTTTTGTTCAGTTAGAGAAATCTTGACAAAGTCTTGAAAACTTTGTCAAAAACGCCCCCTTGCTGTGAGTGACAGGTGATTTACATATCTCATGCACTAGCCTGAGACAGGCACATCCTGTGTAAAAAGTTCACAATTCACATCCCTTCCCCTCCAGCTCTCCCAGCTTTACTGTGTTTTGACTGGATGTTTTCTCATCATGGGATGCAGTGAACAGTCAGCAGACTATAGACAGACAAGTGATTTAGGGGACATGTATGTAGTCAGAGCTGGGCAGAGTAGAACATCCAGTGATCTGATGATAACCTGTCTCAGGCTAGTGCATGAGATATGTAAATCACCTGTCACTCACAGCAAGGGGGCGTTTTTGACAAAGTTTTCAAGACTTTGTCAAGATTTCTCTAACTCATGGGTCTTCAAACTATGGCCCTCCAGTTGTTCAGAAACTACAATTCCCATCATGCCTAGTCATGTCTGTGAATGTCAGAGTTTTGCAATGCCTCATGGGATGTGTAGTTCCGCAACAGCTGGAGGGCCGTAGTTTGAGGATCCCTGCTCTAACTGAACAATAAAAGAGGATTGCTCAGGCCTCGAGTAAATCTGTGTGGCAAGACTGGGCTCAAATAAAAGGAAATCTTATTCTCTACATTATGACATAAACATTGGGTTTACATCCACTTTAATATAATATTATGTTGGGACTTTAATGCACCTCTAGACCCCAATATTGACACCATCAAGCAAGGCAAACCCAATAGATCTGGACTCAATAAAATGTTCTCTATGGAAGATATGTATGATCCCTGGGGGTGTTTACACTCCACTGAAAGGGATTACACCTTTTATTCCCAGGTTCATAAATCCTATTCCAGGATTGACTATTTTATCACGGACAAAATCTTGCTCCCAAATGTAATTAAAGCTCAGATCCATAACATTTCCTGGTCTGATCATGCTCCAATAACACTTGAAATCAAAACAGGCCGAACCTGTACTAAGAACAAATTATGGAGGAACAATACCTATATTTTATCTCAAAAAAGCCATTTGTTTGTGATAAAAGAAAAATGATGATGGTTCGGTGGAAAATAGCACCTTATAGTGTTCGCACAAAGCCTTTATCAGAGGCATATTACTACAAATAGCAGCAAAAGAAAAAAAGAGGAAATTTTAATTTAATAAATAAAACTCTACAAGAGATCTTGTCAGTAGAGGAAAAACATACAAAGAATCCCAAAGATCCTAAATTAACCGTACAACTGAATAATCTAAGGGCGGATCTGAGAGATTTGTTAATAAAAGACCATGATAAATACTTTAAAAAACTGAAGTTGAATTATTACTCTCAAAGCAATAGAGCTGGTAAACTATTAGCAAATCTACTAAAACGACGCCAAAATAAAAATAAAATTAAATAGTTTAAAACACCATATCTCAGGTACATTAAATTACGACCCTCAAAAAATAGCTAACACATTTGCAGATTATTATGAATCCCTATACAACCTTAAAGAAGGTAAAAGTATCCCCCAACCTACAAACAAAAATATATCAGAATTTTTAAGCATAAATAAATCTTCCAGAAATAGACCCCAACGACCTAACTTTGTTAAATAATCCAATTACAATAAATGAAACTACAAGGTTTATTAAATCCCTACCCAAAAATAAAACCCCAGGTAAAGATGGGTTATCAGGGAATATTATCAAGCCTTTACAGAAATTTCATCTCCACATTTAACTAAAATGTTTAATCAAGTAGCCAATAATAATCAATACCCGGAAGAAATAGAATCACTAATAATTACACTTCCAAAACCAAATAAAGACCCAAAAGCACCAATCAACTATAGGCCAATATCATTGCTAAATTCAGATATTAAAATTTACGCAAAACTTATAGTGAATCGTTCACTAAATATAACCTCCTACCTTATTGGGGCAGATCAAGTGGGATACGTGAAAGCCCCAGACGGCACTAGAAGAATGGTACATTTATTAAACTATATAGAAAACAGCCGTACTTCAGCTATCTTCCTAGCACTTGATGCAGAAAAAGCATTTCATATGGTGCATTGGCAATTCATATCTCAAACTCTCGAAAAATTTGGTATCAAGGGATTTATTCATTCAGTCCTTATATTCACAACCCTCAGCCACAGTATACTCCTCGGGAACACTATACAAAAACTTTAAACTGACGATTGGAACTAGGCCATTGTCCCCTATAATCTTCTCACTAATAATAGAGCCATTAGCAGAAAGTATAAGAAATAACCCTGAAATTACTGGAATCACTATTGGAAAACATAAACATAAAATTGGACTTTTTGCGGATGATATAATTTTAACTTTATCTAACCCCGAATCCTCCATACCCAAAATTAGAAAATTACTAGATCATTATGGGGAGGTCTCCTACTATAAAGTTAACCAAAATAAATGTTATGTATTACCCCATGAACATCCCCAAATACCAAATTGATATACTAAGCAAGAATTATGACTACAACTGGAATGAACCATCCATCACCTATCTAGGCATACAACTTTCCTATACCGCATCTAAAATTATATACACATCAAACCTCCCCAAACTAACAGAACAAATTAATATAGATAGGCAAAACATTAAAAAAGTACAACTATCATGGGTTGGGAAGATAGCAACCATTAAAATGAAAACCTTACCCAAGATATTACTGTATATTATTTTAGTTCCCTCCCAATTTTGATACCAGCTACATTTTTTACCTAATAGATAAACGCAGGCATAACACAAATGAATACAAAAATGAAGAAATTCATATGGAATGAGAAAAAAACAAGGGTAGCATTTGATATACTAACCACTAATAAAGAATTGGGTGGAATGGGACTACCAAATATAAAAAAATATTATTATGCCTCCTTATTAGACCAAATTAAATTTTTGTTCGCCACCCCCAATGACAAATTATGGGTGTATATAGAAAAATAATTCACAAAAGGACATGATTTATATGCTCTGTCTATGACCAAGTATATAATACAAAAAAAAATACTCATACCCAACCTCCTATCTATAAAAGCAACCTTACTTGCATGGAAACATTCTTTCCAAATCTAATAAAGAAATTCCTTGTACTAAAGTACCAACTCCGACATGAATAGTAGAATACTGTAGAATAAAAATATCAACAAGTGATTGGGTAAAGCAAGGATTTCAAACCTACCAATATCTACCAGATCATCTCAAAAACATAGTCGAAAATAAAAAGAACAAAAACAACCGCCAAAAAAATTAAAACTAGAAGACATAACCATTCCCACGATAATCTGGGAATACTTAGCAGATAATCATCTAAATAAAAAAAAAGGGAATATCTTTATTTCATAACCTTTCATCCATCTCTACAAATGTTGAAATGGGAGAAAGACCTCTCACAAACATTCTCTTGGGAACAATGGAAAAAATCTATAACAACAATAACTAAAACATCTGCTTGCATTGAACATTGGGACAATTCACAAAAAATCCTTAATAGTTGGTATCTGACCCCATATAGATTGGAAAAAATATTCCCCTCCATATGGCCATTATGTTGGAGGTGCAATACACCATATACAATATACCATACACTATGGGCCTGCAAAAATGTAACACGTTTCTGGAACGCTCTCTTCTCTTTTATAGCATGCCTCACAGGTAGGGATGAGCTTTATGTTCTGGTCGAACATGAGTTGAACATTGAACGTTTGCCGAATAGCGAACAATTTAGGATGTTCGCGGAAAATTCGAAAGCTGCGGAACACCCTTTAAAAGTCTATGGGAGAAATCAAAAGTGATACTTTTAAAGGCTTATATGCATGGTATTGTCATAAAAAGTGTTTGGGGACCTGGGTCCTGCCCCAGGGGACATGTATCAATGCAAACGTTTTTTTCAGGAGTAGTGATTTTAATAATGATTAAAGTGAAATAATAAAAGTGAAATATTCCTTTAAATTTCGTACCTGGGAGGTGTCTATAGTATGCCTGTAAAGTGGCGCATGTTTCCCGTGTTTAGAACAGTCCGAGAGCAAAATTACATTTCTAAAGGAAAAAAAATCATTTAAAAGCACTCGCGGCTATAATGAATTGTCGGTCCCGGCAATACACATAAAAGTTCATAAAAAAGCATGAAGAGCGCCCCCCCCCCCCCCTGAACCGTACCAGGCTACATGCCCTCAACATGGGGAGGATGTCCCCATGTTGATGGGGACAAGGACCTCCTCCCCACAACCCTTTCCCGGTGGTTGTGGGGGTCTGCGGGCGGGGGGCTTATTGGAATCTGGAAGCCCCCTTTAACAATGGGACCCCCAGATCCCACCCCCTATGTGAACTGGTAATGGGGTACAAGTACCCCTACCATTTCACAAAAAAAGTGTCAAAAATGTTAAAAAAGACAATAGCCAGTTTTTGACAATTCCTCTTCAGTCTTCTTCTTTCCCCGCTTCTTTTGGTCTTCCTTCGTTTTTTTTTTTTTTCATTGAGGTGGATCGTCCGGAGGATGAAGCAGGGAAAAAGAAGCAGGAGGTATATGCTGGAGGAGAAGACCGGAGGAAGATGCCGGAGGAGAAGACCGGAGGAAGAAGCAGAGGAAGATAGAGGAAGAAGCGGGGGAAGAACAAGATGGGAGGAAGAAGAAGAAAATCAAAGGAAGACCAGAAGAAGCGGGTAAAGAAGAATTAATAAAGGAATTGTCAAAAAACAGCTATTGTCTTTAACATTTTTGACACTTTTTTTGTGAAATGGTAGGGGTACTTGTAACCCATTACCAATTCACAAAGGGGGGGCAGGATCTAGGGGTTATAGATTCCAATAAGCCCCCTGCCCGCATACCCCCACAACCACCGGGCAAGGGTTTTGGGGATGAGGCCCTTGTGAGAAATTACTCATTTCCCATGAGTAAGTCACGTGAATGGTGATGCAACACGTCGGGAGGAGGAGCCAGTGACGTAATCCAGAAGGAGTCGGCATACACAGCGAGGCTGTGAGGAGAGATTTTCTGACTGCTTCCCCACAAATACAACGCTATTCATACAGGGGCGGTTTGTGAGTAGAAAAACTGGTGGATATATTTTTTGTATTTCTGCTACCATACAGGTACACACTATTGTGTTTTCTCTGTCTTTCCCCTGAGATCCAGAGCGCATTCCAAATACAAAGAAAGCAGAAAAGTGAACCCACAGACGAGGGGGTAAACCATAAAACCCAGTGGAGTGAATATTTTAAAAAAATCAGAAGCATGGACTAATATATTTCATGAATTGTTGAGCAGTGTATGAACAATAGGGAGAATACTGGGAGCACTGTGTGATTCATTACATGTGAATGTTTTTTCCTATCTTTTGATCTTTGATTTTTGATTCATAGTTTTTGATTGACCTTTGTTCAGCATTATCCATTCTATTTATCCAGCTCCTTATTTTATTGCATGCATCTATGCTCTCTCTGCTATATGCCTGTTGATTTAAAGGCATAGGTTCAGCACAGTGATATTTATTTATAAGATTTTTAGGAAGCATGAGATTATTAGGAAGCATCTGCACCTGTTGACACTCAGATATCATTTACCAGCACGTTTGCACAAGCACTTTATATATTAAGCAATTTATGGATTTATTATTTACCATTATATAAATTATTTAGTACACCCAATTGAGTTGATACACATAACAGTCATTTTTACTCCAAATTAGCAATTATTTTGCACAGCGTTTATTTTGCACAGCGATTTTGCACTAGTAGCACACAAATTTCATTTATCAATGTTAATAGATTTGACACCAGAAATGGCCTTACTAGGAATAAATCTGGATAGATACCGACTATGTTTTAGGATGATAGTAACACATACTCTGGTAGCGCCAAGGCTAACCATCACAAGCATGTGGAAATCTACAGAAACTCCTAACTTGTCAAGTGTAGTCGCTAGAATAAAGACTCAAGCCCAATATGAGCTTCTTCTAGCCCGGAAAAACTCAGTTAATAATTTTATAAGAAACTGGCAAGAATGGCTTGAAAATCAAAGAGCCTCAAACTATTTAAAAGGTTGTGATGTATAATTAATACCAGGTTGGATACTACTGATTCTTATTGTACCTGTCACCTTTATACAGAGTGGAATTGGATCCGTCTACAGTTAGCACCCATTGGGGTAGACGGATCAAAGGACACTATACAAACTTATTTCACTGCAAGATCTTGTACCGTACAATGTTTTACTATTTTACTTATAAAATTGATGGTTGTTTGTTGTTAAATAATGTTAACCATAACATACTTACTGTAACTAAGAATGTTCAAACTCCTTGGATTGCTCTTTATAATGCTTATAAAAATGTAAAGTTAAAAAAAAAAAAATCTTACAAATGTAATTTAGTAATTATGTAGAAAGCCATATGTATCATCAAAAATTACCTCAAATTTAGGTGGATGTTTTATAAAAAAAAACATTAATTGCTGATAAACTGTTTAAAACTTACAAAGCAAACATGAGTCTGGCCTTTAAGCATCTATGATAAGAAAATTGCCTTTCATTTACCTGTACTGATTTCTCTTTCATAGGTCAAACTTACCATTTGGAAGCAGTAGGGAAGCTAACAGACATGCGGAAATCCAACAGAGCATCTTGTTTTTGGTTTTTCTAAACAGCAAAGATAGCAACTGGAGTTTTCATTGTATTTATATACACTGTTGGCAGACAACACCTTGTTTGTAGTTTCACTTTTACTATTTCAACCAAATTGTTCTCTTTGCTCCTCATAAGACCTCCTGCTCTCTAGCTCCCTTGTCACCGCCTCCCATGCTCACCTCCAGGACTTTTCCAGCGTCTCTCCCATCCTATGGAATTCCCTACCCCAATCTATCTGACTAGCTCCAACTCTGTCAACTTTTAGGCGATTCCTGAAAAAACATTTCTATGCGATAACAGACAGGAAGGCAACTTACCAAAAAAGAATACACCAGACAGAGTTTATTTTGGATAAAAGCTGGCCACGGCCATTTATTGTTGGTTTAAAATAATAATATACTTTGAATAAATAATAATATTGTAAGTATATTTATACACTCAAAACCAACTTGGCACCATGGCTCAAGCTGTAACTTAAATAATTTTAACTATTCACTTCCCGAATAACTCAGCTTCACTTTAACACTGTTTTAGACCCAGTCATAAAAAACTCAAGTCCACTTTTAACATAATACACTGCCACACAATATTAGCCGCAACAAATAAGAAAAATCTTCTTTTTTTTTTGGGTGCACCACAGCTAAAAATTCCTAAAAGGGACTGCATGTCCTTTAAACAAACCTTCTTTTTTCTAATGATTAAATATAAGAGTATTTTAATTCTTTCTATTTTTGACTCTGGCAACCTAAACTCCATTCTCTCTGTATCTATTGTTATACCTAAAAAATCCAGGTAAGTAGAAGGCCAAGAAGTTTTTTCCACTGCTAATAGAACTCCAAATTGTTAACAAACCTCAAAAAATTATTGTAACAGGAAAAGAAAATCCAGTACCGGATGGGCCTAAATCATCTAAGTAATGAATCATTAATGAAGAACCAGTGACTGAAGAAACTACCTATTCTAAAAAGGTGGAAAAATGTTCAAAATAAAAAAATGATAGAGAAAAGCCCATTGGCAAACATTTGTCGAAAAATAAAACTTATTATCAAAGAAAAAAACAGGGAACAAAAACATGGATGGATTGGGAGGAGCCGAAATGCAAAATTTATGTCTGCTTTCGCTCCTGGGCCCAAAAGTTTACAAAGAGCAGCTTCAAAAGACGCGTAAGTAACCGTAGATATTGTTTCTGAAATTTGATCGTTAAAGAATCACCTGCTGGATATGAAAGATGATGAATTAATCTAAACTAATTTGGCTCTTTTTGGGAACAATACTTAAAGGAGAAATTCTGAAATTAACAAAAGGTGGTACAATAAAAGTGAACCGTCCTTCTAGTAATTCCTTAAAAATATTATCCCTAACTACGTCTTTCATATTATCCACTGACTGTAAATTATTTTACACCCTTGTTCCAAAAATTTTGGCAAACTAAAACCATTCTTAAAATAACTACCGTATTTATCGGCGTATAACATGCACTTTTTCCCCCCAAAATAGGAGGGAAATCGCGGGTGCGTGTTATACGCCGATAGTGTACCTCGGGGGGGAAGGAGGGGGACGAGTGCCGCCGGAAATCACTGAGCCGCTCGGCTCGCGGCTCGCTCTCCTGCTACCAGCGATGTCCTGATCACACAGTAAGTTCCTGTTCCTGGCTACGGAATGGGGGGAAACTCCTAGCCTCTGCCCTCTTCATAGAGGACACATGGCTTGTTATAGAAGCGCCGGCTCTGTAACCTCTGCAGGATATCGGCGGAGCTCTGGACAGGAATGCAGCGGGAGTGTGCAGGCTCTACAGCGTGAGGGTAAGGAGCCAGTACCGATCGCTCCGGGATGCCTGCTGCATGCTCAGCCCAGGAAAGCGCTCCCAGCCTCCCCTCAGCCCATGCCAGCCCGCGGGAGGATAACAAGCATGTGTGGTGGAGATGCAGTCTGGCTGAAGTAGTAGAGGATACATCTGAGACCGGACAGCGGGCTTCCTGATTAACCTGGTTGGTGCCGGCATCCAAGTCGCCTGAACTCCTTCATCTATGGCATCCTGACAGCCAGAGCTACTACAGTGCCGACCCCATGCAGAGGGTGCTATGTAGTGCCATAGACAACAAAAGGGCAAGGTAAGGGCGCTCATCTCCTTGGGGTGGGGGACATATCAATATTAAGTCATTATTTTTATTTTATTTTGTATGAGCAGGAGGATATCTCTACCATGGTTTATTTAAAAAAAAAAAACATTCCTGAAACTTGCCTCTTAAATTGGGGTGCGTGTTATACGCCAGCGCGTGTTATACACCGATAAATACGGTAATTAGCATTGTGGCCTTCTGGCTGTCTGGATAAACTAGAAGCCAAGGAAGAATTTTTTGCAACTTCAATGGGGTGACTGCTTTTGTGAAAGGCCTCTCTGTTATGCTGAGCGTTGGCTGAAGACATTTTTTTGAAACATTTGCTAACTGGGTGGCCTCCTGCACCAAAGGCACATTTGTGCCTAAATTTGAAGGAATTCGGCCATTTGCAGTGTCATTCGTTGAAATTAAAGCACATACCTTTTCTATAGCCTGCTGTAGGGTACCACATTAGTTGTTTGTTTGATGAAGGAAGCTCTTTGGGGGAGAAAAAGGTTCAGCCATTGGCCGGCGTCCTTAGTTCCCCATTTTAGAATAGGATGGACAGCAAGTTTTTGACGGAAAGACTCGTCATACAAAAACCACGCTCCAAAGTTCCTCCAAAGTTTTTATATGATTCTATTATTATTTCAACGACTCAAGCTCTTTTCTGGTCATTTTTCACATAACACACTGCTAAAAATGCAAAACGCCTGTAACCATTAAAAGATCTAGCTACTGGTTGTTTCCTGTCTTTCTCTGCTCTATCATCTCTTTTCTCAGCCTTAGATAAAAATTCTTTGAAAGACGGCAAAAGAGTTAATATATCAATAAACTTGCGTCTCCAAATTTTTTATTTAATGCTGAGTAATGTGATAACCCAGCGGAGATACTTCACAAGGTAATGATTCTTAAGACATGTTTCTGGTAAATTCTGTAATCTAGCATTGTCTATACTAGTAGTTAACGAACTGAATCTGAATTTAACAAAGACGATTGGGTGCAATTAACTACAGGTGCAGTAGGTGGTGCCCAAACTGAAGCAATAGGATTATCTGCATTTAAATTAAACCTTGACTCACTCACTTTGTGTCTGTTATCTAAATCTTGAACAAGCTTGTATACTAAACTAGTCAGGTTAGTCAATAATTGCACAGAAGATAACTCACCATCCCCTAGATTCACAGGCACGTTTTCAGCCTGTTGCTGGGCACCAGGGATGAGCCCCAGTTCGGTGCGCATCCAGAAGAACATGCGAACGGACCGTAAGTTTGCGCGAACAGTCGAACACCATTAAAGTCTATGGAATTCCAACGTGAGAAATCAAGTGCAAATTTTAAAGGCTAATATGCAAGTTATTGTCCTAAAAAGGGTTTGGGGACCCGGGTCCTGCCCCAGGGGACATGTATCAATGCCAAAGAAAGTTTTAAAAACAGCAGTTTTTTCGGAGCAGTGATTTTAATGATGCTTAAAGTGAAAAAATAAAAGTGAAATATTCCTTTAAATATCATACCTGGGGGGTGTCTATAGTATGCCTGTAAAGTGGCATGTGTTTCCCGTGTTTAGAACAGTCCCTGCACAAAATTAAATTTCTAAAGGAATAAAAGTAATTTAAAACTGCTTGCGGCTGTAATGTAATGTTGGGTCCCAGCAATATGGATGAAAATTATTGAGAAAAACGGCATGGGTACCCCCCCCCCCCCCCAGTCCATTACCAGGCCCTTTGGGTCTTGTATGGATATTAAGGTAAACCCCAGGCCCTATATACTCTGAACAGCAGTATACAGGCGGTCCAAACAAGACAGGGACTGTAGGTTTGTTCTTAAGTTGAATCTGTTTGTAATTTGGAACCGGTACATTTTTTAAGTGTGGCTTCAGCCAAAAAAATCTATTTTTAAGCTTTTTGGATAAAATATGGAAGGATTATTACCCCTGTAACATTTGTTTTGCTGTCTGTGCCCCTGTTCAGAATATTTCACCTCACTTTCTGTCCCAATGACAATTGGATTTTGAAAATTTTTTGGGAAACAAGGATTGGTGATAAAGCAACAGTGGAGACACCTTTGTCCCATATTATCTCTTACAGGAGAGAATTTCCCCTCCTAGGGGTAGATTTCCTCTCACTTTCTGTTGTCTCCCTCCGTTTGTAAGTAGGAGTCGTTTGTAATGCCACCTTGTGGCCGTTTTTCTCCCGTCGGAATAAACTCTGAAGGTTTTTCCGACGGAGTTCTGCTGAAACTGTCTTGCCTACACATGATCACACCAGAGTCCGACCATCTAGAATGCGGTGACGAACAACACGTACGACGTGACTAGAAAAAAGAAGTTCAATAGCCATGCAGGCAAAAAGCTATGAGCCAAAAAATGCTGCGTTAATGTCTGTTACTATTGGTAGCCGTTGCCTACAGTTCTAGTGGTTTTTCACTTATTCAACAGGGATATCCTGTGTCCAGATGATTTTCACTAGTGGTTCTTTAATGAGAAAGTGTTTGTATCTACTGACAATAGCTAGGTAGGTAACTAGATATTATACAAACATGTTTCAAAATTCCTTAACCACTTCCCGACCGCCCCATGTACATATACGTCGGCAGAATGGCACGTACAGGCAGAATCACGTACCTGTACGTGCCATTCTTCCGGCGGGTGGGGGGTCCGATCGGACCCCCCCCGGCCGGCGGGGACGGTCGGGATCGCTTCAGGAGCGATCCGGGATGAGGGGACGGCCAGTGGTTTCTGGCCACCCCCTCGCGATCGCTCCTGGCGAATCAGATGCTTCCTCTGTCTGTGTCAATCAAAAACACAGGCAGAGGAAGTGATGTCACGCTCGGTGCGCCGGTCTATGTGACCGGAACGCCGAGCTGTGAACATCTAAAGGTTAGTGCACCAACAGTACACTGACACCAGTACACATAGGCACACAAAACACCCCCCTGTCACCCCCAGATCACCCCCCAGATCACCCCCTCCCCCCCCAGTCACAGTGTCACTAATTGCAGTGATCATTTTTTTACTGATCACTGCATTTAGTGTCAGTGTGACTGTAATAACTGTCAGTGCAGTTAGTTTTAGGTCCAAGGTAGCCCCTACCCCCCCCTAATAAAGGTTTAACCCCCTGATTGCCCCCCAGGTAACCCTTTCACCCCCTTTTGCCAGTGTCACTAAGCGATCGTTTTTCTGATCGCTGTATTAGTGTCACTGCTGTCGCTAGGTAACCATTTTTTTTTTTTTTTAGGTAACCGCCATGTTTATATAGGTTCATAAATAGGTTTATAGGTCAGGTACCCCCATATTACAACCTAAATAAAGGTTTTAAACCCCTTGATTGCCCCTAGAGTTAACCCTTTCACCAGTGATCACTGTATAACTGTCACTGGTGACGCTGGTTAGCCAGTTAGTTATTTCGTTATTTAGGTTCCCCGTCAGGTTTTTATATAGCGTCAGGTACCCCCATATATTACCTAATAAAGGTTTTAACCCCCTGATTGCCCCTAGTTAACCCTTTCACCCCCTTTTGCCAGTGTCACTAAGCGATCGTTTTTCTGATCGCTGCATTAGTGTCGCTAGGTAACCATTTTTTTTTTTTTAGGTAACCGCCATGTTTATATAGGTTCATAAATAGGTTTATAGGTCAGGTACCCCCATATTACAACCTAAATAAAGGTTTTAACCCCCTGATTGCCCCTAGAGTTAACCCTTTCACCAGTGATCACTGTATAACTGTCACTGGTGACGCTGGTTAGCCAGTTAGTTATTTCGTTATTTAGGTTCCCCGTCAGGTTTTTATATAGCGTCAGGTACCCCCATATATTACCTAATAAAGGTTTTAACCCCCTGATTGCCCCTAGTTAACCCTTTCACCCCCTTTTGCCAGTGTCACTAAGCGATCGATCGCTGCATTAGTGTCGCTAGGTAACCAGTTTTTTTTTGATCGCTGCATTAGTGTCGCTAGGTAACCAATAACGGTTTAACCCCCTGATCGCCCGGCGGGTTTTTTTTTTGGGTATTACTGTTACGGGTGACGCTGGTTAGTTAGCTTGTTTTTTATACTGTTAGGGCACCCGCCATTTATTACCCAATAACGGTTTAACCCCCTGATCGCCCGGCAGGTGATATCAATTAGGTTTTAGGGTCAAATAACGTCTGCGTCGCCCCAGGTTAGTGCCACTACCGCAAACACCCACGCGCAAAGCATACACCTCCCTTAGTTGCACAGTATCTGAACAGATACATAAAGCCGCGACTCCATCGCTGTAGGAGGTGATTTCACCACCACAGTTAAAAAAAAGATCAGATCTATACTAGCGTCCCAGCAGTTTAGGGTTCCAAAAAAAACCGCATTGTTAGCGGGATCAGCCCAGATACCTGCTAGCACCTGCGTTTTCCCCCCCTCCGCCCAGCCCAGCCCAGCCCACCCAAGTGCAGTATCGATCGCTCAAACATTTCATTGTCACTTACAAAACACTAAGCATATGTGGAAATACACCCCAAAAAAATATAACAAAGAAAAAAAATTTTAAAAATAAAATAAAAAAGCAAATTAAAAAAAAAAACTGTTTTTGCTTACACAAGCGTTGGTCTGGCGTCATATGTAAACCTGAGTATGCATGTGAGGTATCACCGCGAAGGTCAGATCGTGGGACTTTTTGGGAGCCTAGCTGCGTACGGAACCCCAAAAACCAAGGTGTTTGTGCCCCCCACTCGGCCTAAGATCATATTTTTTATTTCATCAAAAATTTGAGCAATATAGGTGTTTTAGTGCATTAAAATAAAAAAAAGTTTTTTTTACAAAAAATGCGTTTGAAAAATCGCTGCGCAAATACTGTGTGGAAAAAAAAAATGCACTGCCTTAACATTATATATAGTGTTTGGGGTTCAACGTAATTTTCTTGCAAAAAAAAAATATGTTTTCATGTAAACAAAAAGTGTCTAAATGTTGTGCATAAAATGCCAGGACAGTTCAAACCCCCCCAAATGACCCCATTTTGGAAAGTAGACACCCCAAGCTATTTGATGGCCATTAAATGAAAAAAAAAAATATATATATTTTTTTTTACAAATGATATATTGCTCAAACATGTCATGGGCATATGTGGAAATACACCAAAATACATTCTGTTGCTTCTCCTGAGTACGGGGATACCACATGTCTTTTTGGGAGCCTAGCTGCGTACGGAACCCAAAAACCAATCACCGCCTTCAGGCTTTCTAGGGTGTAATTTTTTTATTTCACTTCTCACTGCCAATCACAGTTTCGGAGGCCATGGAATGCCCAGATGGCATAAAACCCCCCAAAGTGACCCCATTTTGGAAAGTAGACACCCCAAGCTATTTGCTGAGAGGTATGGTGAGTATTTTGCAGATCTCGCTTTTTGTCACAAAGTTTTGAAAATTGAAAAAAAGAAAAAAAAAAATGTTTTTTTTCTTTACTTTCTTCATTTTCAAAAACAAATGAGAGCTGTAAAATACTCACCATGCCTCTCAACAAATAGCTTGGGGTGTCTACTTTCCAAAATGGGGTCATTTGGGGGGGTTTTGTGCTATTTTGGCATTTTATGGCCTTCGAAACGGTGATAGGTAGTGAGGAGTGAAATCAAAAATTTGCACCCTTAGAAATCCTGAAGGCGGTGCTTGGGTTTCGGGCCCCGTACGCGGCTAGGCTCCCAAAAAGTCCCACACATGTGTATCCCCATACTCAGGAGAAGCAGCAAAATGTATTTTGGGGTGCAATTCCACATATAACTATGGCATGTGTGAGCAATATATCATTTAGTGACAACATTTTGAAAAAAAAAAAATCTTTTTTATTTTTGTCTTTATTCAATCACTTGGGACTAAAAAAAAAAATATTCAATGGGCTCAACATGCCTCTCAGCAAATAGCTTGGGGTGTCTACTTTCCAAAATGGGGTCATTTGGGGGGGTTTTGTACTTCTCTGCCATTTTAGCACCTCAAGAAATGAAATAGGCAGTCATAAATTAAAAGCGGTGTAAATTCCAGAAAATGTACTCTAGTTTGTAGACGCTATAAAACTTTTGCGCAAACCAATAAATATACGCTTATTGGCATTTTTTTTACTAAAGACATGTGGCTGAATACATTTTGGCCCAAATGTTTGACTAAAGTTGAGTTTATTAGATTTTTTTTATAACAAAAAGTAGAAAATCTCTTTTTTTTTTTCAAAATTTTTCGCTCTTTTTCCGTTTATATCGCAAAAAATAAAATCACAGAGGCAATCAAATACCATCAAAAGAAAGCTCTATTTGTGGGAAGAAAAGGACGCAAATTTCGTTTGGTTACAAAATTGCATGACCGCGCAATTACCAGTTAAAGTAGTGCAGTGCGAAATTGAAAAAAGACCTCTGGTCCTTTGGCTGCCAAATGGTCCGGGGCTGAAGTGGTTAAACCAATCATTACATGAAACTATAATTCCTGCCTAATCAAAACTTAATGCTTTGATCAGAAGTCATGGGTTCTGATTAGAAATATAAGACAAATCAATATGTACCACCCTCCTAGTTAGGTTTCTAGTAGGAATTAGGTACATTTCAGGTTTTTTTTGGGCTCCTTTTTTTGGAGCTAGTTTGATTGCTTTTGGCTGTTCTGGGTCCTGCTGGTTGCAGGTTTGGCTACCTACCCCAGTCTTCTACTAGGTACTGGAATATAGTGGGTGGAAGAGGCAGACCCTGGGCTGAAATTTTATACAGCTCCAGCCAATCCCCAGTCAAGTGGGTGACCATCAGGGAGCTGGGTGTATTAAAAGTCCTTGCCCTGGAGGAGAAGACCCAGCCTGAAGGGCTGCTGCCATGGGCAGAATAGCTGAAGACTGCAGGAGTTTCATTGAGGGGAGAGCTAGTGGCCTGCTTCTTTTTTATTACAAACGTTTTTAAAGGGGAAAAAATAAAGTAATAGTCATTCAACAGTATATATAACATATAATAGATGTTAAAGTGTATTTATAAAAGTCAATACAGTAACAAAAAGAAAAACATAAACATAAAAATGAAATTTGAAGCATCCGAGAGAAGATTCAGCAAAAAACAGACCATCAATAACTGACATAGCGTTACACGTTAGAAGGGGGGGGGGGGGGTATAGCAGCGTACCATGGCCCAAAGCAGTTTGGTAACCCATATTAATGCTTAGTCTTGTGGCAACAGGATATTTCTATGCGAGTTCCAGGGTTTCCATCTTTGATCGAATAGGTGCATTTTATCACCTATTGTATATAGGATCCTTTCCATTAGCATAATGGAATCTATTCTGTGAAGGATGGAGGATAGGGGGACTGTAGGGGATTTTCAGTACAGGGAAATGGCCCATAGAGTGGCCAAGCAAATAGTGTGAATAAGACATTCTTCGGAACGAAGGACACCTGAGATGGATGCTTCAAGAAGGCACATGGAGGTCGTAAGCTGTATAGGTGTACCTGATATTGCTGACGCTATAGCCATCACTGTGTTCCAAATAGGGGAGAGCTGATCACAGTCCCAGAATTTGTGCATAAAGGTACCAAGAATTTGACATCCCCGGAAGCATAGACCAGAGGCCCTGGGGAAGATGGAGTGTAATACCATCTGGTTAATACCTTGTACGCTGTTTCTCTAACAGCCAAGGATTTAGAGGCTTTGTGCAAGTTATCCAGCATTGTGTCCCAGTCGTCCGAGTCAAATTGTTCATTACAGTCAGCCTCCCATTTACGTTTATATGGAACATCCCCGGGAAAACCTGCAGATAGAGCTGATTTATAGAGGGTAGAAATGAGGCCCTTTCCCCTGGGGGAGTCACAGCAAATCTGTCTCAAATGTAGTAGGGGGGGAGGTTGGGGAGAGAGCAAAGTGGGAGGTATAGAAATGTCTAATTTGCAAATAATGGAAATGTTCCCTTACAGGAATCTGTTTTTGTGTACGAAGAAGGTCGAATGAAGCAAAGGAGTTACCAATGTGACCATAGAGTTAGAGATCCACCAGGAGAAACCTTCAGAGTTTTAGTGGCCTGCTTCTTTAAACTGCTGAGGATCTGGAATTGGAGCTCACAGTACTGGGTCTGGCAGGTACTGGAATGGGGCATCCATGTGCACAGGGATCCATTGTGTAAAGGAGAGAGGGAGGGAGAGAGAGAGAGGGAGAGGGAGAGGGAGACTGTTGCTGCTTAACCCATTGAGAGGCTGTTGCTTTCAAAGAGGGAATTCCCTAAGCTGTATGTTCACTATCTCTCAGAAGAGGTTCTTTCTAGGAGCGCTACAAATATTGCAATGAAGGTTTGCAGAGAGATATTTATGGGTTTTTAAAATTATTTTACAGTGTTCTATGTTCAAAGAACAGGTTTACGTGAGGTTTAAGTGATCAGGAAATAGTCTGAGGAAATAGAAACGGGTCATATGTGGCTGTAGGTTATTAGCTTGCCACAAATAAGAATCTTTGACTGATGAAAAGATAACAGTCACAAAAAGAATAAACCAATATACACAATAAATTTGAATTGTATATATGTAGCGCTACCCTTGCTGCTAATAGACTCTGTACCCCACTGGTTGCCCCAATTCTGTAAATCCCCCATCACCTCTGACACCCTGGGTTCATCTTACCAACTGTATCAATAATAAGACACTCACACACTATCAGTGAAACAGTTCAAATTGTTTACTGTAGTAATGAGGACACAGGAAAATGTAAAACACACACTGCGAATGGCAAAGGGTATTTTTATCTGAACACTATTTATGAAAGGCAAACTTAGTGAGTTGGAACCCTTCAGTAATTAGGAAAACACAAAATACACAGTATGATTCCAATACGATTAGGCTTTACCCAAATCACAAACCTTTGTGAACAGAAACATGACAAACAATATGCAAATTATTGTGTTTAAGTTGTCTGGCTATTTTAAATAAAGTTCCAGGGAAATAAGAATAGACCTTCTGTGCTAAAACAACTCTAGTAACATGAGCAGACAAAGAGAGGGTAAAAATGGTTAAAGTGCTATTCCTTGAAATACAGACATCTTCCGTTAGCTGTGTAATGATGTGATCAAAGGGATCCTTGGCAATAGGGTATAATAGATTTGGTGGATCTGTAGTGTTATGTTACTGTTACTCTTCCTGTATGATTTTAACTGTGTTGTATCCAGTCAGATTACCAATAGCAAAGATGTGAACAGGTACAAATGTCTGCATACAGTGTTCTAAAGAATATATGAACTAGCTCCCAGTGGTACCACAAGTCTCTCTCTCTCTCTCCTCATCTCTCTCTCTCTCTCTCTCTCTCTCTCTCTCTCTCTCTCTCTACCACTCTCTCTCTCTCTCTCTCTCTCTCTCTCTCTCTCGTCTCTCTCTCTCTCTCTCTCTCTCTCTCTCTCTCTCTCTCTCTCTCTCTCTCTCTCTCTCTCTCTCTCTCTCCCTCTCTCCCTCTCTCCCTCTCTCCCTCTCTCCCTCTCTCCCTCTCTCCCTCTCCCTCTCTCCCTCCTTTACCTGCCTGGTGTACCCTGTAATTGATCTCCCTAAACTGATCTACGATTAAGAACTGTCAAGATTGGTATGAGCACTCTATCACCAGGGCTAAAGGTTTGGACTTTGATAGAGTGGTTTTACACCAAAGACAGAGCCTGCTGGGCCTGTTGTATTTGGGAATTAACAGTGGGCATGCCATCTCAAATCTGTCCTGCGTTTGAGCTGTATGATACGGTTCACAAGTCTTTCTGGCATTGTCCAATAGAAATGTGTTTAGTTTCTGATTAATTCATTATGTCAATCGTTTCATTTAGTCATACTCGTTATTCATATTTTCAGAAGCTATTTCGGAAAAAGACTAATTCATTCATTATGTTTCCAGTGTGACTTTGCTTGTGACTTCAATGCGACTTGGATGCCTTGTGACTTGCTTGCAATTTTGATGCGACTTGCTTGTGACTTTGATGTTTTTGGCCAATTACAGAGTGTGACACATAATACTGAACTTACAAAACCCTCTGAAGATACATCCAAATCTCTGAATAATGAAAATTGTATCTGAATTTTCGATTCGTAACAAAGGGAATCTCACATGTCTATTGACCAACAGACCTCTTGTGGTACCTCCTATACAGCAACTTCCAATATTTGCCATCAGTATACACTACCTCTTTTAGCACCCCCTTCAGAATTTGAAAATTCTTAGCAATTTACACAACTCTTTTGTAATGTTTGACAGAAAGGGGTGTGTCTTGGTCTGTCAGGATTTCCCTGGAAATACCAACATAAGTCAATAATAAAATAAAAAAAAAAACTTTTTTTAATTGCAATCTTTTTTTTATTTTTATCATGCTTATTCCATACAAAAAAAGAGAGAAATAGAAAGTTATTTTTAAAAAAAGGTTTAATATATATAAAAAAATTACCGTCATCACCTCTTATTATACAAATAGATTTTGAAAAACAACAGCAAGGACCGTAAAATCACCAAAAAACAAGATCAAAAAGTACACTAACAAGACAAAACAACATCAAACTCACACCTTTATATTATTTTCCAGTATATCTGTATTATACACTACTCATCGCATTAGTTTATTATAATTCAATCTCCTCATCCTCATCCCCATCCCTCCCCCTCCCCACCACATGATCCATCATACAGTAAACTACTCAAGTCAAGCCAATAATACCAGATTTTAATACATTTTTATCCTCGATGTTTGTATGCTAATCTCTCTTTTCTTAAAATATAATTTATTTTATTACCCAATTGTTTATGGGTTGGAAGGGCATTAGCAACCCACTTTTGTAAAATGAGTTTGCGGGCTATATAAAGAGATCTGGTCCACATTACATGCATCTCTACTGGTAGAATTCCATCTGGAATTATTCCCAGTAGTGATAGTTTGGGGGTATTTATTAATTCTGTCCGTGATATTGTATTTAAGCTCAAAAACACTTTCTTCCAATATCTACGGAGCTTGGGGCAACGCCATAGCATATGAATAAGGGAGCCATTGGATACCGAGCATCGCGGACATAAGGGCGGAATCCTTGGTAATGCTTTTGCTGAAGAATGGGTTTGCCTCTGGATGTCAGGTGGTATAATCTAACACCAAAAGAATATGCTGGTGTCCCCTTATAGATCTGACCAGGAACCATGAGATCCACAGCAATCCTTTGAAAGAATACATCAGTAAAAGAAACGGGTACCAGAGGGCTGAAATGGGAGTCTGGGGTAGTGATTGGACACACAGGGCGAGAGTCGCAATGTATTAGAATCTTGTGTATTCTTGCAATTAAAACCATTGCAATACCTAACCTTTGGTTTTATCATAACATCAAAACATTAGAATGAGGTAAATAAAGCATATTGCATCTGTGGGGCTGTGGAACAACTTGGTCAACCCTTTTTTCCTGTACCTCATCTACCGACTACAACGGGCCATTCTCTATAGAGAACTGTGTGAAAATTGTATCAGCTCTGGACTCTCTCTACCTCCCTAGGGGTTACTGCTACCACATACATTTGGGCAGTGGCGGCTGGTGCTAAAATATTTTGGGGGGGTGCAAACAAACAGGAAAAAACGTGAAAAAAAAACCCCATCAAACGCAGCCACTTTGCCATCAAACGCTGCCACTGTGCCATAAAACACTGCCACTGTGCCATCAAACACATCCACTGTGCCATCAAACGCTGCCACTGTGCCATCAAAAGCTGCCACTGTGCCATCAAACGATGCGACTGTGCCTATCAAACGCTGTGACTGTGCCATCAAACACTGCCAGTGTGTCCATCAAATGCTGCCACTGTGCCCATCAAATGCTGCCACTGTGCCAAATGCTGCTAGTATGCCAAATGCTGCCAGTGTGCCCATCAAATGCTGCCAGTGTGCCCGATGCTGCCAGTGTGCCAAAATCTGCCAGTGTGACAGTGTGCCCCACGCCCGCTCGCCTTCTGCCCCGCACTAACCCTGTCTTGTGGGGCAGCAGGTGACGGCAACTAGCGGGTCCTTCATGCATCTCCTGCACTTCTTCTCCCGTTCTCTCCTCCCGTCAGGCGTCCAATAGTGGCGCCTGTTGTTTCAGCCAATCAGGTGACAGGTAACAAGAGCAACCTGATTGGCTGTGAGGCGGGTCAGTGTTAGGGAAGCAATGTATTCGGTTCTCTAACACACCAATGAGTAATCAGCGAACGCACAGCAGTCCACCCTCTGTTTACCCTTTTCGAAGTCTATTAGAGCCCATGGCTCTAATCAGGAAGCCTATTTGAGCCTATGGCTCTAATCAGGCATTTCCAAAGAAACTCCGCCGCTGTAATTCATATGCCCGGCGCCCGACAAGGGGCCGGGCACATGAATAGGGGGCGGCAGCGGCGACCATAGATAGATTCATGCAATGCATGAAGCTATCTATGTGAGAGATCGAGTGACAGGAGAGGGGGGCAGCGGCGCCCGTGCGCCCTTTATGGACGCACCGCCACTGCATTTGGGAATCAGCTTTCAGGGTGCTGGGGTTGAACACAGGCTTAGACACATTCTTGGAGCCACATAGTTCCTATCATACACATCATAACCAATTGTAGTCACTATATTAGAGCTAGTGAGCTTGCTTCTTGGCTTTGTCAAAGTAGCTTATTTTTTTATGTGGACACTAGGTGAGAGCACATACCCGAAATGTGAATATGTCATATTGCTGCAAGTGTGGTTACATTACATTACTTGACCAGGGTTACTTGATCTATTTTTGTCCATAAAATAGATAATAATAATAATAATAATAATAATAATATAGCTTACATGTATTAGCTATTTATTCAATATATTTACTACTCTGAATTTACTTTTGAAATGGTCCCCTGGCAGCACTGACACACCCCCTATTCTACATGTTCTCCTTATGTTGCCTAAACCTATGTTGTCCCATAGGAGTATCCTGTATGTGCAAACTTGCTTTGTACTACAACTGTATATATATTGAAAAATAAAACAGCTAATATTTGAAAGATGGCTACAGCGAGGTCATCCAGTTCTGCGAGTGAATCAATAGACATTCTCCCAGAACCCCTCCTGCGGCATGCATCAGGCTTGCAGGAGGGGTTGTAATCCTTTGCTTTCCTTTTTCTAAAAATAAAAAGATGCTGTACTTACCTGCTCGGTACAATACCATCCCCCATCCCCCCTGTTCTAGGGTGCCCTGCTGGGTCTTTCTGTTCCTTCTCATTTGCATGCGCCCATTGCGCCCCCATTGACAAACACAATGTTGCTCGGAAACACCTCCACTCCCTCATATCAGGATTTGATTGACAGCAGCAGTTGCCAATGGCTTCCACTGCTATCAATGCAGTGTAATGCCGCGTACACATAACCAGAATTTCCAGGAATTCCGTCTGACTTTCGATGGAGTTACGACGGACTTCCAAACGAACGGACTTGCCCACACACGAATGGACCAAAGTCTGTTCATTTTGAACGTGATGACGTATGACGGGACTAGCAAAGGAAGTTCAATATCCAGTAGCCAATAGCTGCCCTTGCGTCGTATTTGGTCCTTCGGACCAGCATACAGAGGAACGTTTTTCCCGATAGAAATTAATTCCGTCAGACAGATTTGAAACATGTTCTATTTCTAAATCCGTCTAAATTTTTGAAGAAAAAAGTCAGATGAAGCCCACACACGATCGTAATATCGGACAGAATGATTCCGTCTGACCTTTTCTGCCAGGATGTTTGGTCATGTGTACGTGGCATAAGGCCTCATGCACACTGGAAGCTCTCCTCTACTGGCGTCTGTCAGACGTGAGTGAGGAAAAGCACTGTTTACACTGTGATCAGCCGTGATTGGACACGGATGATCATGTGGTAAAGAGCCTCCATCAGAGGCTCTTTACCGAGATCAGTGTAGCGGTGTGTCAGACTGAGTTATCCTGAAAGACGTCCAGTCAGGATAACTGAACCAGAGCCCAGCCGTCATTTTTCTATAGGCCGGGCGGGAAGTGGTTAAGCTTTTATCAAAGTTAGAACATTTTTAAAGCTGAAATACTCCTCTCAAAATCCACTAGTTCTGGGGGTTTTTTCCAGACAGAAAACACCCCTGCCAAAATCTGCTGATAACAGCCTATGTGTGCATGGATACATAGGCTAAGGATACATAGAATAACATGCTGGGGAGTTTATTGACTGCAGAAAAAGACAAAAACAGCCACTGTAAAAACGTCCAGTGTGCATGAGGCCTTAGTGTTAGAGAGGGGAAGGGGAAACAGTGGAAGTTTTTTTTACCTTAACGCAGACAATGCATTAAGGTAAAAAGAAAACCTTTAGGCTGGGTTCTCACTTCTGCCGAATGCGGCTCACAGCAGGGGGTCCGGTGCATCCCTGGTCTCCATTTCGGGAACAAATCAGGCCTGAATTTTTGCCTGAATTTGACCCTGAAACAGAGCCAAAGACGCACAAGGCTCCTGTGCAAGCAGCTCTGCAGCCGCCCCAGAGATAAGTGAACCGGCCATAGAGAGCCGGTCACAATCTCCTGTTATGAGAATTGGTTATGAGAACTAGTGTGAACCCAGCCTCAGAGTTTAGAACCAATTTAAAACAAAAAAAGCTTAGGATATCAATGTTATATAAATTGGCAAAAGGGGCAAAAGAAGTCACAAGTAGCTTGTTGTGATCTTCTATTCAGTTACACACCAGAAATATTGTACGGACAGAGAGAAATAAGATCACTTCTTGAAACATAAAATGTGTCTCTCCTTGAGAGGACTTAACATGGAAAAAAATGTGACACTTTTCAGCACAGCTAATAAAACTGTATAAGCAGCTTGCAATATATAAGAAATTGAACAGACATTTAGAATCAGTAGAAAAGCATGGCTGGACAGCATGATTTAGCATCTGAAAAAATAAATAGTGTATTTTTTGGAAACCGAATATGGAAATAGCATACACATTTGCACCACAGTTTTTGAACACAGCTTTTTGAACAGACCACGCTTTCTGACAGATTGAGCATTTGTAACAAAATAATAGACATGTGCACACTGAAATATTTCGTTTCGGAATTTCGTTTTCGTCCGAAAAATAAATTTATTTAGTTACTCCCGAAATTCTTTTTTTTTATTTTGTTTTTCGTTAAAAATTGCATTCGTCTGAAAATCCAAATGAATTAAGGTCGAATCTGTCATTGAAGGCTTATGGTGTCTGTCGAATTTTCAAAGAAGATTCGACGGAGCAGCTGCTAAACTGTATGACTCTGTATAGTTTAGCTGCAATTCCACCCAATTCCAGCAGCAATCTTTTCTCTCTACGTCGAATCTTTCCTCTCTACGTCGAATATTTTCTCTATATGTAGAATAATCTTGGACTAATAGAGTTAAGGTTAGGCACATTCGACCACAGGTTCAATGGACACAGATTGTTATTGTCAGTGTCCAATCTCCTATCTATATCGAACTGTTGTCAGAACGAAAACAAAAATAAAGCATTTGTTTATGTCGGATCTTTCATTTTTCGGATTCTGCACTTTCGTTATCGTTTGTTAAAACGATAACGAAAATACCTGAAATTCGGACGAAAATGCATTTGGACGAAAACTAATGCACATGTTTACAAAATAAATATTAGTGTATTTTTTGGATAGAGTGGATGGAAATAGCATACAGGTTTGCACCACTAAAAAGCCTGTTGGATAGGCCACAATTTCTGAGAGCTTGGGTGGACATTTTACATTTAAAAAATAATGTATTTTTTTGGACACTTATGATGGAAATACTATACAGACTTGCACCACAGCTTAAACATTCTTTTTGAACAGACCACAATTTTTATCAGGCATTTTCTGCTAAGAAAAAAAAAGTGTCTTTTGGACACCAATAATAGAAATAGCATACAGATTTGCAGCACAACTAAAAGATTTTTTGAACAGGCCGTAACTTGTGAGAGATTGAGCAGGCATTTAGCATCTGCCAAAATTGAAATAGTGTCTTTTATGGCCTTTGAGAATGGTAATAGCATACAGGTTTGCACCACAGCTGAAAACCACGTTTGGACAGGCCGAAATTTATAAAAGCTCTCAGGGCATTAGTGGACAGAAATGTTGGGACTAGCAAGCAGGTTTGCACTATATCTCGAAAGACTTTTTGCATTTTGGAGCTCTTGGTCAGGCATTTATCTTCCAAAAGAAAAATTACATACAGGTTTGCACCACAGCAAAAATACCTGTTTTGACAGACCACTTGAACAGGCATTTAGCTGTAGAAAATCAACAATTAAACTCAGGATGGGGTGTCAGAGGGTGGAGGGGCGTGACCAGATGTGGGAGAGTGAGTGAGAAGTGAGGAGTGAGTGCAGCGTCTCGTCTCCCTCCTGCTCCCCGCTCGTCCTATTAAACAAATGCCTGCACGCATTGAAATCACCGACACCTGCGATACTTGCGATATCGAGCAGAGCTGAAGCCGAAGTTGAGCCGAAGGTCGCTGTGTGAGAGAGGCGGCCGTGCAGGGAGCGGAGTCGGGCTGTGATGAGCCCAGTGTACTACTTTGATTGACGGACTGATTACTTCCAGTCTCCATGTCTCCGCAAGCCCGACCCGGAAGCTGACCGTTCCAGGAGGAGGCGGTGAGCGGTGTGAGAGACTCCCGCTGTCTCTCCCCTGGGAATTGAGATTCGCCGGCTTGTGAGTAGTGGGCAAGCCCGCCGGACGCTGGATGCTGAGGAGACTCAACTACTTGGTCAGAGGGCGCGCAGCCTGAATCCTGAGAACAACTGTCAGAGGCTACGGTACTGTGAGTAATTTAAAACCCCTAAAAAACTAAATGACTTTCATGGGGAGCTACTAGCTATTACATGTAGCCTTTACATGTAGCCTGGGGACACTCACCCTTAAACCAGCAGTCCAGGAGACCTGATAGTGGGCTGAGCATTGACCAGTATATCCGGACGGACATTTGGTGTGGGCTTGTGGACTGGATTGGAACACTACTCATACAACTCACACTATAGTACCTATTGCATAACTTGTGAACTGAGGAGGGTGTACCTGGCTGGATGCCCAGAGGACACAGCAGATTTTTTATTTTATTTTAATTTTTTGGGGGGAATCTGTTTGTTTGTTGGAGGTTCCCCCGATCCACTTATAAAACGTGGCTGGTACAGTTTTTTTTTTTTTTCTATAGCTTGCCTGAGACCGCTGAAGCTGCTGAAGCTGAACGCCTGCTCTGATGGCTCCCGGATACTAAGCCTATTTCTGTTTGTTACTTGGGACGGCTTGCCTAAGGATTGACTTGCGACACAAGCAGAATCTTGTTGGGGTCTAGCAACCAGGGGAAGAATTTATTTCAAAGCAGTCCCTGATTTCACACAATTTTTTACCCCATTTCTCTTTCCTTTTTTTTTTTTTTTTTTTGTCCGCTCATGTTCTGGGCTAAATCAGGTTTATATAGTAGTGTCAGTGTGTGTTGGTGTTCCCTTTCCCTTCTGGGGAGCTCCCAGGGAAAGAGAGTTGAACTCTGTTGATTTTCTGCATATAGATTGGAATTCAATCCAAGAAATATGCCTTCACAGTGTACCACAAAGGCAAGCCAAACAGCCAGCCAGGCAAGCCAAGCAGCTGCCAAACTGGAGAAATATGCCCATATCCCTGGGCAGACGACGGCCCAGACTCCCCCAAAAATTCCGATACAGGGTCAGCAGGCCCAGACTACCCGGATAGGAGGGACGGCGGGGGGGAAGAAAAAGTCAAGGACAGACCCAAGCAGCATCATATACTTCCCAGATATCATCAGTGGAAGGGGGGGAGCCAGGTGGGCAGTCTCAGGCCCAAGAAACAGAGGGTTCCCTGATATTGGGGGGAGGGCCTGACAAGGTACAGGGGCCTGATCCAACGCTAAAGGAAGTGCTGGAGGCCATTAATTCCTGTAGAACCTCCCTGATTGATATGAACCATCAGTTGAAAACAATACACGAGGATCTTTTTTGTATCAGGAATGAGCTTCAAAAAGTCCAAGAGAGGACCACAATTCTGGAGGACAGATTAAGTCTAGTAGAGGACGATTTGGCACCTTTAAAACGAGAACTGAGTGAAATTAACCACTTGCCTACTGTGCACTTAAACACCCTTCCTGCCCAGACCAATTTTCAGCTTTCAGCGCTCGCGCACTTTCAGTGACAATTGCGCGGTCATGCAATGCTGTAACCAAATGAATTTTTTATCATTTTGTTCGCACAAATAGAGCTTTAGTTTGGTGGTATTTATTCGCGACTCCGTTTTTTATTTTTTGCGATATAAGCGAAAACATAGCGGAAATTTGGAAAAAAAACAATATTTTCTCCTTTCTTTTTTAAAAGAAATCCAATAAAATCAAATTTTGTCATAAATTTAAGCCAAAATGTATTCTGCTACATGTTTTTTGTAAAAAAAATTCCGTTAAGTGTATAATAATTGGTTTGCGTGATCACGGACATATGTACGCAAATGATCATGTAAAAGGGGTGTGCAGGTGATCACGGACATATGTGTGCAGATAATCATTGGCACATGTGATTTTAGTGGGACATATGTGAGGGACATGTGTTTTTTATTATTTAGGGACATGTGTGTTTTGGGGACATGTGTGTTTTGGGGACATGTGTGTTTTACTGTGGGGACATGTGTGTCTTACTGTGGGGACATGTGTGTTTTACTGTGGGGACGTGTGTTTTACTATGGGGGACCCTAGACTGGTGATCAGTGAGTAAAAAAACATCTCATACTCACTGATCACCAGCCGGCTGCAGCGATCCGCTCTCCTCTCCTCACCGACGACTTCCGTGGGAGGAGAGGAGGGCCGATTGCCTAGCAACCGGCTGTTTGTTTACATCACATGACAGCCGTGATTCGTCACGGCCGTCATGTGATCAGGAGGGCCAATCACCGTGCCCTCCTGCCGATTCGAGATGCGCCGTGTCCGGGTGACACGGCCGCATCGGGATCGCGCCGCTGCGCGGGCACGCGCGCGCGCGATCCCTCTACTTCTGAAGGACGTTCCTGAACGTCCTATCAGAAGTAGACGGCTCCCACCCGGCCGTATATCTACATTGGCCGGGTGGGAAGTGGTTAAAGACTTCCTGAACAAACAAGCAAATAAAATGGACGAGATTGAGAATAGGATGAGAAGGAAGAACATTCGCATAGTAGGTCTCCCAGAACATTCTGAGGGTTCAGACCCTGCCGCATTTCTGGAAAAGTGGCTTAGCGAGATATTTGGCCAGGACTCTTTTTCATCATTTCTCGCAGTAGAAAGAGCTCATATGCCGCGTACACACGAAGGGACAATCCCGCGGGATTGTCCGCTGGACTCGAGTCCACCGGACAATCTCCTCGTGTGTGGGCGCCGGCTGACTTTTTGGCGCCAAAAGTCCGGCGGACTAGGTTTTAAGTTTTGTTTTAAAATTGTCCGCTGGACTTGGCAGTCCGGCGGACAATCCCGCCGTTAGTAGGCTAGTCCGCCGGACTTTTGAAATGAACGGACTTGCCGCTCATCGGAAAGTCCGTTCATGTAGCACGTGACTTCAGGTAGACGTAGCTAGCGTAGGCAGTGAATGCCACCGCGCTAGCCCCATCACCTGGCATGGATTTAAAGGGACTCCCCACGCCGAAAAAACGGCGTGGGGGTCCCCCCAAATCCATCTTAGACCCTTATCCGAGCACGCAGCCCGGCAGGCCAGGAAAGGGGTGGGGACGAGCGAGCGCCCCCCCCCTGAGCCATACCAGGCCGTGCGGCCCCCCCCACCCCAAAGCACCTTCTCCCCATGTTGATGAGGACAAGGGCCTCTTCCCGACAACCCTTGCCGTTGTTTGTCAGGGTCTGCGGGCAGGGGGCTTATCGGAATCTGGGAGCCCCCTTTTATAAGGGGGCCCCCAGATCCCGGCCCCCCACCCTATGTGAATGAGTATGGGGTACGATGTACCCCTACCCATTCACCTAAGGTGTAAAATGTAAAGTAAAAAAACACACAATTTTGAAAAAATATTTTATTGCACTGCTCCGGGGGTCTTCTTCCGTCTTGGGGGTCTTCTTGCCGGACTCCTCCGCCATTTACCTAGCTCTTTTACCGAGCGGAGGAGGCCGGCTACCTTCTTCGTCGTCGACGCCGTCGTCTGGGGGTCTCGATCCGTCTTCGGGGGTCTTCCGGGGTCTCTTCTGTTCTTGCCGCTGTCGTCGCTTTCCGCGCCGGCGCCGCCTTCTTCTTCTTCTTCTTCCGATGTTGATGTTGATGTTCTTCCGGAATGCCAGAGCCGCGCTGTGCTGGGACTTATATAGGGACAAGGGGACAGGGTCACATGCTCATGTCACATGGTGACCCCGCCCCCTTGTGATGTCACAGTCCCGGAGGATGCTGGGACTGTGACATCGCTAGCTACGTCTACCTGAAGTTACGTTCTAAATGAACTCACTGCTCCGTGTATGGGCAAGTCCGTTCATTTTCAAAAGTCCCGCGGACTTTGTCCAGCGGATTGTCCGCCGGAGAAGTCCGGGCGTGTGTGGGCAAGTCACACGCTCGGAAGTCCGGGCGTGTGTGGGGAAGTCCGAACGTGTGTATGCGGCAATAGAGTTCCCTTGAGAACTTCCAACTCTGGGGCCCCTCCAAGACCGTTTTTGGCAAAACTTTTATTTTTCAAAGATAAAGTAACAATAATCCGGTAAGCAAGGGAATTGGGTAATATTCTCTATAACGGTACGAGGGTGTCTATTTACCCTGACTACTCACCAGACCTTCAAAAAAAGAGAACTAAATTCGGGGAGGTGAAGCGCAAACTGCGCCAACTTAACCTTACATATGCTCTGTTATATCCAGCAAAACTGAGAGTGATGGCTCCTGGGGGGACTTTATTTTTTGACTCTCCCGAAGGGGTGGAGGACTGGATCAAGGGACTTAAAGATTGAGTTTCAGATTATGAGGACTAACTGTGGGGGTTGTCTGCGCTTTCAGGGGGGTGGGTGGTAATGATTTGTGGGTTGGGGTGCGGGGGGGGGTTTTCTTTTTTCTTTTTTTTACTCTTTTTTTCCTCCCGTGTCGAACCTAGGAAGGTAATGTATGAAAGATGTAAACAGAGTGACGAATGTGTTAGTGGTGTATGTATGGGTGAACGGGTGAGGTTTAATATGTCCACAATGTATAAGTATGCACGGAAAAAACTATTTTCAGGTAAAAACTCACGTTTACAGTTTAAGACTCTACAGGTTCTACAAGTATTAAAAATAAGAAGTACATGGTTCACTATAAGGAGCACGAGATTAAGGATCAATTTTGCTGAAGTATTTACTCACTTTTATTGCCACAAATGATTAGCGTGACACAAGAGTGTAAAAAAAAGCTCACTATCTGTTCTTGGAATGTAAGGGGACTAGGTGATTTAGGGGAAAAAGCTGCAGTCCGATCCACGGTTAGGTCCTATGGGAGTTCTATTGTGTGTCTCCAGGAGACCCACTTCACTAATGCCTCCTTACCCAAGTTAGGGTGGGGGGAGTTTGCTTTTCAGCTTCACTCGGTTCACTCATCCTTTTCTAGAGGTGTTAGTATCTTGATTGGTGCAGGGATCACATTTAACTGTATTCAAAGCAAGATTGATGACCAGGGACGGTACATTTTTTTACATTGTAAGCTAGAGAATAGAGTGGTGTTACTTACTAACGTGTATGTCCCCCCTCCTTTTAATATCGAGGTCCTTCTTGACCTTGTGGAGTTTGTGCTGGAGAGGCCGGGCCTACCAGTAATAGTAATAGGCGACTTTAACATGGTCCTGGACCCGATAATAAAGATAGGTTTCCTCAGGGGACCAAACGGGGTGGGCTAGTGGATAGCCGTCTCGATCGTCTCTTGGAGGAAATGGGCCTGAAAGACATTTGGCATCTGAGAAACCCTGGGATAAGGGGGTTATTCCTGGTTCTCCAGCACGCACTCCACACTGTCAAGAATTGACATGTTGCTGGGCAACGACGAGTTGATGGCGATGATAGACAACATTAGGTATAGGCCTAGAGGCCTTTCTGATCATTCCCCTCTGACAGCTTCAATTGAGGTGGGGATGAGAAGTACCTACCGTGAGTGGAGAATCAACCCCTCCTGGTTGGAGTTAATGGGTCATCCCCAAGAGGTGCTGGACCCTCTGAGGGATTGTATTGAGCGGAATAAAGGATCGGCCCCCCAGGGGGTAGTCTGGGATACAATCAAGGCTATTCTACGGGGTTTGCTGATCCAGCAGATTTCAAAGATAAAAAAACAGTCAAGAGAGGGGGAGGAAATTGCAGGGAATAATTTATTATCTGCAGAAGCTGCATACATAAGCAACCCTACATTTGTAAATTTTAGAACATGGACAGAGGCACAAAGGGCCTATTGTGTAATCCTGTTGGGTAAAGCAGAACAAAAATACATCTTTCAGAAACAAGCCGCTTTCCGGGAGGGGGAAGGAATAAGCAGGATGCTTGCTCATTTAATCAGAACCAATTCTTCCTCTTCGATGGTCCCATTGATTAACACAGGGGCAGGTAGGACATCTACATATACTCCTGAGATTGTAGATACTTTCCGGGAGTACTATGAGAAGCTATACCACTCCGAACAGGGGGATATGAAAGAGGAAATGGATACATTCTTTGAGGGGCTGTCGGTCCCCTGTCTCTCTGAGGAGGACAGGGCTGCGTTAGATGGCCTTGTCACCCTGGAGGAGATACAGCGGACCGTCAGGGAAATGGCTGGCCCAAAGTCTCCCGGACCGGATGGCCTTCCCATCGAAATATATCGTAGATATGGGGAGGTGCTTCTCCCCGAATTGTTGGAGGTACTTAATGCCTCGGCTCTGAAAGGAGAACTCCCCCAGTCAATGATGGAATCGACTATAATCGTGATCCCCAAGGAGAATAAGAACCCACTCTCCCCTGCCTCATATAGACCCATTGCGCTTCTGAACTCAGACATGAAGGTGTTAGCAAAGGTCTTGGCAGCCAGGTTAAATAAAGTCATTCATAAACTGGTGCACCGAGACCAATCAGGATTTATTCCGGGCAGGTCCTCCAGTTTAAACATTAGACGCCTTTTTTTGAACCTCCAACTACCCGTGGAAGATGGGGGCAATAGGGCTGTCCTTTCCCTGGATGCGGCCAAGGCCTTTGATTGCCTAGAATGGAAATATCTATGGAGAACCTTAACGGAATTTCGGGTGGGCCTGAATTTTGTCAATTGGGTTAAGCTCCTATATGGCTCCCCGGGGGCAAGAGTGAAAGTAAACAACGAATATTCTACCAGGTTTCGATTGCTGAGGGGGACGAGGCAGGGGTGCCCCCTGTCACCCCTCCTCTTCGCCCTCGCAATCGAACCTTTGGCTCTTTCTTTGAGATCATCCCCAGAGATAAAAGGGTTCAAACGAGCGGACTTAGAGGAAAAGGTGATATTGTACGCAGATGATCTCCTTTTACTGCTTAATGACACACAGGAGTCACTATGTGAGACCATGAGCAGAATTAAAAATTTTGGCTGCTTGTCAGGTTTGAAAATAAAAAATCAAATCTACTACCCATAGACCCCATAGTTCTCCCCCTACCATACGAGGCTGAGCAACTCCAAATAGTTCAGAAAATCAAATATCTAGGTATTATCATTTCGAGAGATCCTAAACAATTTGTTATCTCCGATCGTCTAACCAAAACCTCCTCCTCATTCCCAAATCCCGCTACAAATCTAAGGGGGAACGGAGATTCGCTGTCCAAGGACCACGGCTATGGAACGCTCTACCGAACGATATCCGCATGGAAGAAAACCACCAGGCCTTCAGGAAAAAAATCAAGACCTACCTCTTCTAAGAAGCTTGACAAAAAAGCACAAATACAGCGCCTTGAGGCGATTCAGTTCGCATTGTAGCGCTATACAAATTATTCATTCATTCATTCATTCAATTTGTTATAGAAAATCTCGTCCCACTTCTGAATAAATTTTAAGGAAAAACCCAAATTTGGAAAAAACTCCCCCTATCAGCTGCACGTTGGTGTAACTTAATAAAAATGGTACTTATGCCACAACTTTTATACATACTTCACAACTCTACAATATGGATCTACAAAAAGTGGTTCAACAGGGTAGATACCATATTCAGAGAATTAGTCTGGAAAGGGGGGATTTCCCGGATTAGTCTAAGGACACTTCAATCTCCAACTGGGTTAGGAGGAGTAGCCTTGCCGCATCCTTTTAGATACTTTTTAGCGGCTCAGCTTCAACACATTGGGGGATGTGAAGCCGAGAAAGAGGGGCAAGAGTGGAAGATCCTCCTCTATAAATCCTCACACAACTCTCTAATGGAGATATTAGAAGCAGGGACCTTCCATAAGGGACTCCCTACCCAGGACTTGATGGCCAGGGTATGGGATACTGCAAAAAAAATTATGGGATATAGCGGCTTCACAGTTTTTTCCCCATTATGGGAGAACACTAACTTGCGCGAAATACAAAAGATGGGGACTGTCAGAGAATGGGAAAGAGTGGGACTAAAATATATTGCTCAGATCTATCATGAGGGTAGGATCAGAAGTTTCCATGATCTTAGAGATCAACTTTCCCTCCCCAGGAAGTCCTTTTTTAGATACTTGCAGGTGAGGCATGCCCTGGCCGAACAGTTCAAAGGTGAACCACCAGAGTGGACTAACATGCAGGTTTTACAGAGGGTGTCAGGGGCGAGGACCCGCAAGGGGATGATATCCAACTTATACTTACATCTGTACAAAGGGAACAGGGGGGGCACACAAACAAGCCCACATAGGGCAAAGTGGGAGAGAGATGTGGGAACTATCTCACCTCCTCAATGGGAAAGGATACTCAAACTCGCTCCACTGGTATCCCTCTCCCCCCCCCCCAGAGGATGTCACATCTCTTCCTACTATACCGTGCTTACTATACGCCAAACAAGCTGTTTAGGTTTGGACGTAGGCAAGATGATAAGTGCCCTAGATGTAGGAGACCAGGGGGAGATCTTGTCCACATGTTCTCGAGATGTCCAAAACTATATGGATATTGGAAAGAGGTGGTGGACAGGGTCTCTCAGGTATTCAATACTCACTTGGAAATGGATCCTACTCTATGTGTTTTGGGGCGGGGGAGATGGAGTGGATAGGCCTGGGGAAGGCCAGATAGCAGTTTTGCAGTGTCTTTTCCAAGCTAGGATACTAATCGCTCGGAGGTGGCAGTCCCCTAGCCCCCCAAAGGCTAAAGAGTGGGAACAAAACATGTACAGCGTGATTATGAAGGAGAGAACTATATACATAAAGCAAGGGAACCTTGCCAAATTCCAACTAATATGGAAACCATGGATGGAGAGAGAAACACGTTAAACACCTTAGCTAGTGCCAACCAAACTTACCTAGATATATCAAACTAAGCGGATGAACCGATATTAGCCGCAAGCAAGAGGATGGCTATGAGGGGTAGAGGGTGAATGGAAGGTGGTGCGACTGAGGTAGAACACACTAAATTTGATCAACGACCTATGTTTAATTTGATTTATGCAAGAGAGTTGTATGAGATTGTGTATTTTTTTTGTATTTGTAAAAATTATAAATAAAGATATAAAGAGAAAAAAACAATGGCAATATCAAAAAAAAAAAATTATAAATAAAAAAATACAAAAATTACAATATATATAAATTTGCACAAATATATCACTTGTTTCAAACTTTGACAGATCTCGTGGAACCTCCAAATATGTCAGAATATTTATACTGAAATATTAAAACAATATTATATTTATGGAATTATGTGTTTTAGGAGATTTTACAATTTTTCCACAAATACAACCAATTAATTCAAGTTTGTTTATTCGTGCTATTTTGAAGACAAGTGATAATAAAAATATATTTTTGGCAAAAAAAAAAAAAACTCAGGATGGAAAAAGCATACAGCTTAGCAACACAACTAACAAAGCTGTGTGGGATGTTTGAAATTTTGGAGGTTTAGAGGTTTAGAGCAGGCAGGAATTTAAAAAAAAAGGGATTCAGTGCTGAACTGTGTCCACCACCACGTGCTTGTGAAAAACAAATAAATAAAAAATCACCAAAAAAAATCTAAATATATTTAAAGTCCACATGTATATATTAAATAAAAGTCTCTAATTTTCACTTTTCATGTCTTCCGTGATATGAAAAACACCTCATACTGCACACCCCATCACCAGTAGCAGCTCACCTCAGTTTTTCACCCATGTACAACACGCATGTCCCCTTAAGGGATGTATTAGATGTGCCAAAGTGATTATAAACTCCACTTGATGTAATCCAGTTAAAAACACACTCTAGGAAATGCAAAAACAATACCCAGAAATCAAAGCTTAAAGAGAATCATAATGCTTTCCATAAAATATCACAAATTTTTTAATAAGAGGTTGAAAACACACTCACATTAAAATGTGCACTATCGCTGGTGGACCAGCCATATATTATATATCATTTTTAACATTGTCCCCTTAAGTGCTGGGCTTGCTTTCTCTAATCCCCAGGTTTCTCTTCCACCCTACTCTCTAGAGAAGACATCCTACGTTACCTGCTCCGCCCCTTAGGTGTTATACCACTGGGCTTACCTTTAGTTCTGGCATCACTTGCCCCAGATAGTGCTGTGTTTGCAATTTCCAAACCTCACTATGATCCTGTCAACTACTCTATACCCATATTTAATCAATATAATAAAGTAATTCAGTTGATAATCAGCACCACATCCCGAAAAGGATTATACAACAAGAAACAACGGTTAAAATTATGTCTATACCAAATATTTGGTATAGACATAATTTTAACCATTTGTAATCTTAATAAAATGGTATTTTAAATATCACGTTGTGCGATCTATTATTCCAGGAGGAGGTTTAAGCACCTTTAAAGTCCCAATATTTTGATGGTTCTTGTTGTATATACCCATATTTAAGCCAAGCTACACCTAATTTCAAATGTGCCTCCCTGTAAGTGAATATTTGACAAAAAGCACAGCAACCACCAAAACACCACATCAAAGAAAATGTTGGGTTCTTTTATGGTTTGAGCTACTTGATAGGTTAACACAGTACATTTGGTAATAATTATTTGCGACAAAAGTTAGTCAAATATTTAACACTTTTTGTGTTTCTTTTGTATTAAAAATGTGCATGTGAAATACATGAAACTACTGCTATGAGTCATCACATGGATTTTAATTAGCTGATAATAATCTTGTGAATTGATGTATGTTGTGATGTGGTGTGCATATGTGGATGTTTTTGTTTGATAACCGCTACATCTACATCTTTTTTGTCTTTTAAGCTGTTATTGTTTCGGTTTTGCACAGATAAAAAAAAAAATTAGGTAAAGAGAAATATATTTTTACTGTATAACTGCTTTTCTGTAGAACATCCCAAAGAATCTTACAAAAGAGTGTCCTTACTAGGGATGAGCCGAACACCCCCGGGTTCGGTTCGAACCAGAACCTTCGAACGGACCGAAAGTTCGCGCGAATTTTCGAACCCTATACGTTATAATGGACGCGAACGTTCGAAATCAAAAGTGCTAATTACAACGGCCAATATGCATGTTAATGTCATAAAACAGGTTTGGGGACCCGGGTCCTGCCCCAGGGGACATATATCAATGCAAAAAGAACTTTTAAAAACTAACGTTTTTTCGGGAGCAGTCATTTTAATGATGCATAAAGTGAAAAAAAAAAAAGTGACATTTTCCTTTAAATATGGTACCTGGGGGGTGTCCAAAGTATGCCTGTGAAGTGGCATGTGTTTCCCGTGTTTAGAACTGTCCTTGCACAAAATGACATTTGTAAAGGAAAAAAAGAAGCCATTTAAAACCACTTGCGGCTTTAGGTTTGATCTTAAGTAGAATCTGAACAGGTACATTATGAAGTGTAGCTCCATCCCAAAAAAATCTATTTTTAAGCTTTTTGGAGAACATAGGGAGGGGTTATCACCCCTGTAACATTTGCTGTCTTTGCACATCTGTTCAGAACATGTCACCTCACTTTCCGTCCCAATGATAAATGTTTTTGGAAAAGTGGGGTTTTAATTGAAACAAGGATTGGTGATAAAGTATCAGTAGAGAGGAGATACCTTTTTCCCAAATTAAATCTAACAGGATAGAATTTCCCTTCCTAGGGGTAGATTTCCTCTCACTTCCTGTTTTCTCTTTCCATTTGCAAGTAGGAGTCGTTTGTAAGTTGGATGTTTGAAAGTAGGGGCCTGGCGTATATACTCTGCAGAAATTTGCCCTATTAGATGTTGGTGTAGCCACAAGACTGGTGGGCACAGGAATGGGCCCTGCTGTGAGTTAATAGATCAAGATTTGTAATTGCATGCACCTGTTGAACAGGGCAGAAAAATTGGGGGTGGTGGTGGTGGACGGTTTTGCCACAAGACTGTAAGCTCTCACAGTTACTCTTGGTGGGCGCAGGAATGGGCCCTGCTGTGAGTTATTAGATCAAGATTTGTAATTGCAAGCACCTGATGAACAGGGCAGAAAAATTGGGCCTTTGGCGGTGGTGGTGGACGGTGTTGCCACAAGACTGTAGGCCCTCATAGTTACTCTTGGTGGGCGCAGGAATGGGCCCTGCTGTGAACTATTAGATCAAGATTTGTAATTACCCGCCCCTGTTAAACAGGGGCTGAAAAATTGTGCCTTAGGCACTGGTGCTGGTGCCACAACACTGCAACCCCTCACAGAGACTGTACTTGGAGCACAGCAGTCACACGTGTTGCGAAGCATTTTTTTAAAAAATTGTAAGTACACGCCCCTGTTAAACAGGGGCTGAAAAATTGTGCCTTAGGCACTGGTGCTGGTGCCACAACACTGCAACACGGCCCTCACAGAGACTGTACTTGGAGCACAGCAGTCACACGTGTTGCGAAGCATTTTTTTAAAAAATTGTAAGTACACGCCCCTGTTAAACAGGGGCTGAAAAATTGTGCCTTAGGCACTGGTGCTGGTGCCACAACACTGCAACACGGCCCTCACAGAGACTGTACTTGGAGCACAGCAGTCACACGTGTTGCGAAGCATTTTTTTAAAAAATTGTAAGTACACGCCCCTGTTAAACAGGGGCTGAAAAATTGTGCCTTAGGCACTGGTGCTGTGGCATGGATCATTGAGGAGGAGGAAGAGGATAGTCAGTGAACATAAGAGGACAGTCACTCAGCATCAGCATAGGCAGTCTTGAAGGGATGTGACATTAAAAATTATTCGGTTATATCCGCCTCAGGTGCCTGGTAGCTGGTGGTGATCCAAGACTGATTCATTTTGATGAATGTCAGTCGATCAACCGAGGCGGTGGACAGGCGCACCCTATGATCAGTCACAAATCCTCCAGCAGCACTGAATGTGCGTTCGGAAAGAACGCTGGAGGCAGGACAGGCCAGTAGCTCAATTGCATACTGTGCAAGCTCTGGCCAGTGATCCATCCTCAGGACCCAGTAAGCCAGAGGATTTTCGGTGGGAAAGGTGTCCAAGTCTGACCTTGCCCCAAGGTATTCCTGCACCATGTATATCAGACGCTGGCGATGGTTGCTGGAACCGATCATACCTTGGGGCTGCGGACTAAAAAATTGTCTGAACGCATCGGTCAGACGTCCACCTTCCCCACCGCTCCTTCTGCCACTGACCGAAGCCTCAGCAACTCGTCGCCCAGGACCAGGAGTTTGTAGCCTCCCAGTTTCTGGGAACGCGTTGCACAGACCTTTCTGCAAGGCCTCCCTGAGATGTCTCATCCTCTGCTCCCTCTGCGACGGCAAGATAAGGTCCGCAACCTTACCCTTGTACCGCGGATCAAGGAGAGTGGCCAGCCAGTAATGGTCCCTCTCCTTGATCCGAAGAACACGAGGATCCTTCCGCAGGCTTTGCAGGATCAGGGAGGCCATGCAGCGTAGGTTAGCTGAGGCATTCGGTCCGGAGTCTTCTGGGTCACTGAGGATGACATGATCGCCAGCCACCTCCTCCCAGCCACGTACAAGTCCACTGGCTTGTTGGGACTGTACATCATCCCTAAAAGACTGCTGCTGCTGATGCTGAGTGCCAGGCTCCACCTCCATGCTCACACAATCCTCCTCCTCCTCCTCCTCCTCCTCATCCTCTTCCTGTGTGATGGGTGGGACAGAAGGAACACTGTCCGGATAAAGGGGGCCTTGAGAGGCAAGGAAGTCCTCCTCTTCCTGCCTCTGTTCTGCCTCAAGTGCCCTGTCCATTATCCCACGCAGCGTATGCTCCAACAGGTGGACAAGAGGGACAGTGTCACTGATGCATGCACTGTCACTGCTCACCATCCTCGTGGCCTCCTCAAATGGTGAGAGGACAGTGCATGCATCCCTGATCATGCTCCACTGACGTGGGGAAAAAAACCCAAGCTCCCCTGACCCTGTCCTGGTGCCGTAGTCGCAAAGGTACTCATTGATGGCCCTCTGCTGCGTGTGCAGTCGCTGCAGCATGGCCAACGTTGAGTTCCACCTGGTGGGCATGTCAGATATTAGGCGGTTCTTGGGCAGGTTCAGCTCCTTTTGCAGCTCAGTCAGCCGAGCACTGGCATTATAAGATCGGCGGAAATGCACACAGACTTTCCTGGCCTGCCTCAGGACATCCTGTAAGCCTGGGAACCTGCCCAAGAACCGCTGCACCACCAGGTTGAGGACGTGAGCCATGCAGGGCACATGGGTGAGCTGCCCCTGTCGCAGGGCGGAGAGGAGGTTGGTGCCATTGTCAGAAACGACCATTCCTGGCTTAAGCTGACGTGGCGTCAACCACCTCTCGGCCTGCCCCTGCAGAGCTGCCAGAACCTCTGGCCCAGTGTGGCTCCTGTCCCCCAAACACACCAGCGCAAGCACGGCATGGCATCTTTTTGCCTGCGTACTTGCGTAGCCCCTTGTACGCCTACGGAGCACCGCTGGTTCCAAGGACAGAGCACTGGAGGAAGAAGAAGAGGAGGGGGTGGAGGAGAGAGGTGTGTCACAACCAGTAGCAGTAGTCGCGTTTTGGAGGCGTGGTGGCGGAACAACCTCCAACACTACTGCACCTTGTCCTGCATCCCTCCCAGCTGCCAATAGAGTGACCCAATGGGCCGTGAAAGAAAGGTACCGTCCCTGTCCATGCCTGCTGGACCATGAGTCAGCGGTAATATGCACCTTACCGCTGACCGCCCTGTCCAGCGAGGCATGGACATTGCCCTCCACATGCCGGTAGAGAGACGGAATCGCCTTCCGCGAGAAAAAGTGGCGTTTGGGAACCTGCCACTGAGGAACCGCACATTGAACAAACTCACGGAAGGGGGCCGAGTCTACCAACTGAAAAGGCAGCAGTTGAAGTGCTAGCAATTTAGCAAGGCTAGCATTCAACCGCTGGGCATGTGGATGGCTGGGAGTGTACTTCTTTCTACGGTCCAGCAGCTGGGGCAGGGAAATTTGCCTGCTGCATTCGGACGTCGGTGTACTGCAAGTACTTGGTTGTGACACACCGAATTCTACACCTTCAGTCCTCTCAGAGCAGCTTTCAGAGAGGACTGAAGGTGTAGTGGGGATGGAGATCCCAGCTGAGGAGGAGCAAGGAGAGGTCCGCTTAGTTCTTTGGTGTGGGTCTTTTATGTGTGCCTGCCAACGAGCTGCATGGCAGGTCGCCATATGTCTGGTCATGCTTGTCGTGCCCAAGCGGCTGATGTTTTGGCCACGCGAGATACGCTTGAGACAAATATTGCAAATAGCAGTGGTGCGATCTGCTGCACTCGTCTCAAAAAAGGCCCACACCAAAGAACTTTTCTGATAACGTGCAGAGGCAGCGCCCTGCACAGGCGGAGCTCTGCGGTGTTGTACAGTTGCTGTGCTGGCCTCTACCTGGCCTCCAGGGGGCATCCTGCCTCGTTGGACATGTGACGCCGCATCCTCCTCCTCCTCGTCCTCCTCCTCATCCTCTCTCCCTTGAGGCACCCACGTGGAGTCAGTGACCTCATCATCCCCTCCCTCTTCACCACTAGAGCAAACCTGGCAGTAAGCTGCAGCTGGTGGAACTGTACTGCCAGATTCCTCAAGCTGGGTATCGTCATCCGAGCCTTCGAATCGTTGGGCATCCTCCTGGAGCATGTACCCAACACTGTGCTCAAAGAGTTCGGGGGACTCCTCAGGAGGACATGGTGGGTCTAGGGAAGGGGTGGCTGATGATGCTCTGTCAGTACCCTGAGCCTGGGTGAGAGAGGATGAGGAGGATGAGGAGGGCTTGGTCATCCATTCTACCAAGCCTTCAGCATGATGCGGCTCCACATGTCCAGCTGCCGAAAACAAAGACGCGCGTGTCCCATGGCCACGTGCTGATGACGATGCACGACCACGTCCACGTCCACGGCCACGTCCACTAGAAACAGAGACTGTCTGCCCTGTGTTCTTGGCTCTGCACGCTCTGCCTCCCCTTGGCGGTCTTCCAGCCATTGTAGTCGGTAGTCCTGTGGGTGCTGCTGAGAAGAAAATATAGGAGCTCTGTGTGATGCCACTAACACACTAGAAGTCCTATAGGTGCTTCTGCAAAGAAAATATAGGAGCTCTGTGTGATGCCACTAACACACTAGAAGTCCTGTGGGTGCTGCTGAGAAGAAAATATAGGAGCTCTGTGTGATGCCACTAACACACTAGAAGTCCTATGGGTGCTTCTGCAAAGAAAATATAGGAGCTCTGTGTGATGCCACTAACACACTAGAAGTCCTGTGGGTGCTGCTGAGAAGAATATATAGGAGCTCTGTGTGATGCCACTAACACACTAGAAGTCCTGTGGGTGCTGCTGAGAAGAAAATATAGGAGCTCTGTGTGATGCCACTAACACACTAGAAGTCCTATGGGTGCTTCTGCAAAGAAAATATAGGAGCTCTGTGTGATGCCACTAACACACTAGAAGTCCTGTGGGTGCTGCTGAGAAGAAAATATAGGAGCTCTGTGTGATGCCACTAACACACTAGAAGTCCTATAGGTGCTTCTGCAAAGAAAATATAGGAGCTCTGTGTGATGCCACTAACACACTAGAAGTCCTGTGGGTGCTGCTGAGAAGAAAATATAGGAGCTCTGTGTGATGCCACTAACACACTAGAAGTCCTGTGGGTGCTTCTGCAAAGAAAATAGAGGAGCTCTGTGTGATGCCACTAACACACTAGAAGTCCTATAGGTGCTTCTGCAAAGAAAATATAGGAGCTCTGTGTGATGCCACTAACACACTAGAAGTCCTGTGGGTGCTGCTGAGAAGAATATATAGGAGCTCTGTGTGATGCCACTAACACACTAGAAGTCCTATGGGTGCTTCTGCAAAGAAAATAGAGGAGCTCTGTGTGATGCCACTAACACACTAGAAGTCCTGTGGGTGCTTCTGCAAAGAAAATAGAGGAGCTCTGTGTGATGCCACTAACACACTAGAAGTCCTATAGGTGCTTCTGCAAAGAAAATATAGGAGCTCTGTGTGATGCCACTAACACACTAGAAGTCCTGTGGGTGCTGCTGAGAAGAATATATAGGAGCTCTGTGTGATGCCACTAACACACTAGAAGTCCTATGGGTGCTTCTGCAAAGAAAATAGAGGAGCTCTGTGTGATGCCACTAACACACTAGAAGTCCTGTGGGTGCTTCTGCAAAGAAAATAGAGGAGCTCTGTGTGATGCCACTAACACACTAGAAGTCCTGTGGGTGCTGCTGAGAAGAATATATAGGAGCTCTGTGTGATGCCACTAACACACTAGAAGTCCTATGGGTGCTTCTGCAAAGAAAATAGAGGAGCTCTGTGTGATGCCACTAACACACTAGAAGTCCTGTGGGTGCTTCTGCAAAGAAAATAGAGGAGCTCTGTGTGATGCCACTAACACACTAGAAGTCCTGTGGGTGCTTCTGCAAAGAAAATAGAGGAGCTCTGTGTGATGCCACTAACACACTAGAAGTCCTATGGGTGCTTCTGCAAAGAAAATAGAGGAGCTCTGTGTGATGCCACTAACACACTAGAAGTCCTGTGGGTGCTTCTGCAAAGAAAATAGAGGAGCTCTGTGTGATGCCACTAACACACTAGAAGTCCTGTGGGTGCTTCTGCAAAGAAAATAGAGGAGCTCTGTGTGATGCCACTAACACACTAGAAGTCCTGTGGGTGCTTCTGCAAAGAAAATAGAGGAGCTCTGTGTGATGCCACTAACACACTAGAAGTCCTGTGGGTGCTGCTGAGAAGAATATATAGGAGCTCTGTGTGATGCCACTAACACACTAGAAGTCCTGTGGGTGCTTATGCAAAGAAAATAGAGGAGCTCTGTGTGATGGGACTAACACACTTCAAGTCCTATAGGTGCTTCTGGGAAGAAAATATTGCTCTGTGTGTGTAATGGGACTAACACACTTCAAGTCCTATAGGTGCTTCTGGGAAGAAAATATAGCTCTGTGTGTGTAATGGGACTAACACACTTCAAGTCCTATAGGTGCCTCTGGGAACAAAATATAGGAGCTCTGCCTGCCTGCCACGAACACACTACAAGTCCTATAGGTGCTTCTGGTAACAAAATATAGGAGCTCTGCCTGCCTGCCACTAACACACTACAAGTCCTATAGGTGCTTCTGGGAAGAAAATATAGCTCTGTGTGTGTAATGGGACTAACACACTTCAAGTCCTATAAGTGCTTCTGGGAACAAAATATAGGAGCTCTGCCTGCCTGCCACGAACACACTACAAGTCCTATAGGTGCTTCTGGGAAGAAAATATAGCTCTGTGTGTGTAATGGGACTAACACACTTCAAGTCCTATAGGTGCTTCTGGGAACAAAGTATAGCTCTTTGTGTGTAATGGGACTAACACACTTCAAGTCCTATAGGTGCTTCTGGGAAGAAAATATAGCTCTGTGTGTGTGATGGGACTAACACACTTCAAGTCCTATAGGTGCTTCTGGGAACAAAATATAGCTCTGTGTGTGTAATGGGACTAACACACTTCAAGTCCTATAGGTGCTTCTGGGAACAAAATATAGCTCTGTGTGTGTGATGGGACTAACACACTTCAAGTCCTATAGGTGCTTCTGGGAAGAAAATATAGCTCTGTGTGTGTAATGGGACTAACACACTACAAGTCCTATAGGTGCTTCTGGGAAGAAAATATAGCTCTGTGTGTGTAATGGGACTAACACACTTCAAGTCCTATAGGTGCTTCTGGGAAGAAAATATAGCTCTGTGTGTGTGATGGGACTAACACACTTCAAGTCCTATAGGTGCTTCTGGGAAGAAAATATAGCTCTGTGTGTGTAATGGGACTAACACACTTCAAGTCCTATAGGTGCTTCTGGGAAGAAAATATAGCTCTGTGTGTGTAATGGGACTAACACACTTCAAGTCCTATAGGTGCTTCTGGGAACAAAATATAGCTCTGTGTGTGTAATGGGACTAACACACTTCAAGTCCTATAGGTGCTTCTGGGAAGAAAATATAGCTCTGTGTGTGTAATGGGACTAACACACTTCAAGTCCTATAGGTGCTTCTGGGAACAAAGTATAGCTCTTTGTGTGTAATGGGACTAACACACTTCAAGTCCTATAGGTGCTTCTGGGAAGAAAATATAGCTCTGTGTGTGTGATGGGACTAACACACTTCAAGTCCTATAGGTGCTTCTGGGAACAAAATATAGCTCTGTGTGTGTAATGGGACTAACACACTTCAAGTCCTATAGGTGCTTCTGGGAACAAAATATAGCTCTGTGTGTGTGTGATGGGACTAACACACTTCAAGTCCTATAGGTGCTTCTGGGAAGAAAATATAGCTCTGTGTGTGTAATGGGACTAACACACTTCAAGTCCTATAGGTGCTTCTGGGAAGAAAATATAGCTCTGTGTGTGTAATGGGACTAACACACTTCAAGTCCTATAGGTGCTTCTGGGAAGAAAATATAGCTCTGTGTGTGTAATGGGACTAACACACTTCAAGTCCTATAGGTGCTTCTGGGAAGAAAATATAGCTCTGTGTGTGTAATGGGACTAACACACTTCAAGTCCTATAGGTGCTTCTGGGAAGAAAATATAGCTCTGTGTGTGTGATGGGACTAACACACTTCAAGTCCTATAGGTGCTTCTGGGAACAAAATATAGCTCTGTGTGTGTAATGGGACTAACACACTTCAAGTCCTATAGGTGCTTCTGGGAAGAAAATATAGCTCTGTGTGTGTAATGGGACTAACACACTTCAAGTCCTATAGGTGCTTCTGGGAAGAAAATATAGCTCTGTGTGTGTAATGGGACTAACACACTTCAAGTCCTATAGGTGCTTCTGGGAACAAAATATAGCTCTGTGTGTGTGATGGGACTAACACACTTCAAGTCCTATAGGTGCTTCTGGGAAGAAAATATAGCTCTGTGTGTGTAATGGGACTAACACACTACAAGTCCTATAGGTGCTTCTGGGAAGAAAATATAGCTCTGTGTGTGTAATGGGACTAACACACTTCAAGTCCTATAGGTGCTTCTGGGAAGAAAATATAGCTCTGTGTGTGTGATGGGACTAACACACTTCAAGTCCTATAGGTGCTTCTGGGAACAAAATATAGCTCTGTGTGTGTAATGGGACTAACACACTTCAAGTCCTATAGGTGCTTCTGGGAACAAAATATAGCTCTGTGTGTGTGATGGGACTAACACACTTCAAGTCCTATAGGTGCTTCTGGGAACAAAATATAGCTCTGTGTGTGTAATGGGACTAACACACTTCAAGTCCTATAGGTGCTTCTGGGAACAAAATATAGCTCTGTGTGTGTGATGGGACTAACACACTTCAAGTCCTATAGGTGCTTCTGGGAAGAAAATATAGCTCTGTGTGTGTAATGGGACTAACACACTTCAAGTCCTATAGGTGCTTCTGGGAAGAAAATATAGCTCTGTGTGTGTAATGGGACTAACACACTTCAAGTCCTATAGGTGCTTCTGGGAAGAAAATATAGCTCTGTGTGTGTAATGGGACTAACACACTTCAAGTCCTATAGGTGCTTCTGGGAAGAAAATATAGCTCTGTGTGTGTAATGGGACTAACACACTTCAAGTCCTATAGGTGCTTCTGGGAAGAAAATATAGCTCTGTGTGTGTAATGGGACTAACACACTTCAAGTCCTATAGGTGCTTCTGGGAACAAAGTATAGCTCTTTGTGTGTAATGGGACTAACACACTTCAAGTCCTATAGGTGCTTCTGGGAAGAAAATATAGCTCTGTGTGTGTGATGGGACTAACACACTTCAAGTCCTATAGGTGCTTCTGGGAACAAAATATAGGAGCTCTGCCTGCCTGCCACGAACACACTACAAGTCCTATAGGTGCTTCTGGTAACAAAATATAGGAGCTCTGCCTGCCTGCCACTAACACACTACAAGTCCTATAGGTGCTTCTGGTAACAAAATATAGGAGCTCTGCCTGCCTGTCACTAACACACTACAAGTCCTATAGGTGCTTCTGGTAACAAAATATAGGAGCTCTGCCTGCCTGCCACTAACACACTACAAGTCCTATAGGTGCTTCTGGTAACAAAATATAGGAGCTCTGCCTGCCTGTCACTAACACACTACAAGTCCTATAGGTGCTTCTGGTAACAAAATATAGGAGCTCTGCCTGCCTGTCACTAACACACTACAAGTCCTATAGGTGCTTCTGGTAACAAAATATAGGAGCTCTGCCTGCCTGCCACTAACACACTACAAGTCCTATAGGTGCTTCTGGTAACAAAATATAGGAGCTCTGCCTGCCTGTCACTAACACACTACAAGTCCTATAGGTGCTTCTGGTAACAAAATATAGGAGCTCTGCCTGCCTGCCACTAACACACTACAAGTCCTATAGGTGCTTCTGGTAACAAAATATAGGAGCTCTGCCTGCCTGCCACGAACACACTACAAGTCCTATAGGTGCTTCTGGTAACAAAATATAGGAGCTCTGCCTGCCTGCCACGAGCACACTACAAGCCCCTCTTTGTCAATCAATCTTTGTAACTGAATCTATCTAACTCAATCTCTGCAAGTGAATCTCTCTCTCTATCTATCTAAATGCAGCAGAGTGTCACAGGAACAGCCTGCTCAATCTGCGCCGGAACAGCATGTGACCGGCGCAGACGGCGTGGCGGCGTTTTATAGGGGGGGGCGTGTACTACAGCCCCTGAGCTGTAATTGGCTACAGGCGTCCTGCCTGTAGCCAATTATGGCTCTTCGAGTTTCCGGGGCTGTGATTGGCCAAGCATGCGGGGTCACAGTGCATGCTTGGCCAATCATCAGCCAGCAATGCACTGCGTCGGCCGCGCCGGCCGCAATGCATTGCGGGGCCGCTCGCATCACACGAACGTGATGCGAGCGGCCAAAATAGTTCTGGGCTCGCCGAGCGAGCGAACGCCCGGTGCTCGATGCGAACGTGGGTTCGCATCGAGCACCGGGCCCATCCTTAGTCCTAAGCCAAGATGGCTAAGATGAGGGATTTGGTTACAACTGAATGTGGAATAGATGCACTGCAGTAATGAATGCATTGCAGTGTGCTTTAGCCCAACATAGGTAAAAAGCACACTGCTTTGTGGTGCACTGCAGAACAGGTGGATTCTGTGGATGCTTGGGGGGTGCTATTCAAAATAAATGGCAATGTAATGCATTGCACTGTGCTTGGTGCGCTACTGTCTGTTGAAGTATTGAAGGTGTGAATACACTCCTAACTAATTCAGTCAAACACAAGAAGTTGAAATTAGTAGGATAATGCAACTTACATGATCCCTAGCAGCTTATTAGAATCCCCCTTCCTGTCAGTTTATTGTATTCTGATTGGATACAGGTGCTGTTCAGCCAACAATTTTCCGACAAGTTCCTTCAACAAAAAATGGTTGAACAATTGACTTTTATTGAACTACAGTGCCTTGAAAAAGTATTCACACCTCTTGAAATTTTCAACATTTTGTCATGTTGCAACCAAAAATTTAAATGTATTTTATTGGTATTTTATGTGATAAACTAACACAAAGTGGCACATAATTGTGAAGTGATAAATGGTTTTCAGAATTTTTTACAAATAAATATCTGAAAAAGTGTGGCGTGCATTTGCATTCAGCCCCCCTGAGTCAATACTGTGTAGAACGACCTTTCACTGCAATTACAGCTGCAAGTCTTTTTGGGTATGTCTCTACCAGCTTTGCACATCTAGAGAGTAACATTTTTTGCCCATTCTTCTTTGCAAAATAGCTCAAGCCCTGTCAGATTGGATAGAGAGCGTCTGTGAACAGCAATTTTCAAGTCTTGCCAGAGATTCTCAATTGGATTTAGGTCTAGACTTTGACTGGGCCATTCTAACACATGAATATGCTTTGATCTAACCCATTCCATTGTAGCTCTGGCTGTATGTTTAGGGTTGTTGTCCTGCTGAAAGGTGAACCTCCTTCTCTGTCTCAAGTCTTTTGAAGACTCTAACAGGTTTTCTTCTAAAATTGCCTGTATTTGGCTCCATCCATCTTCCCACCAACTCTGACCAGCTTTCCTGCCCCTGCTGAATAAAAGCATGCCCACAACATGATGATGTCACCACCATGTTTCACGGTGGGGATGGTGTGTTCAGTGTGTTCAGGGTGATGTGCAGTGTTAGTTTTCTGCCACACATAGTGTTTTGCTTTTAGGCCAAAAGTTCAATTTTGGTCTCATCTGACCAGAGCACCTTCTTCCACATGTTTGCTGTGTCCTTCAAATGCAAACGGAACTTCTTATGGCTTTCTTCTTGCCACGCTTCTATAAAAGCCAGATTTGTGGAGTGCACAGCTAATAGTTGTCCTGCGGACAGATTCTCCCACCTGAGCTGTGGATCTCTGCGGCTCCTCCAGAGTTATCATGGGCCTCTTGGCTGCTTCTTTGATTAATGCTCTCCTTGCCCGGCCTGTCAGTTTAGGTGGGCGGCCATGACTTGGTAGGTTTGTAGTTGTACCATACTCTTTCCATTTTTGGATGATGGATTGAACAATGCTCCGTGAGATGTTTAAAGGTTTGAATATTTTTTATAACCTAACCCTGCTTTAAACTTCTCCACAACTTTATCCCTGACCTGTCTGGTGTGTTCCTTGGTATTCATGATGCTGTTTGTTCACTAAGGTTCTCTAACAAACCTTTAAGGGCTTCACAGAACAGCTGTATTTATACTGAGATTAAATTACACACAGGTGGACTCTATTTACTAATTAGGTGACTTCTGAAGGCAATTGGTTCCACTAGATTTTAGTTAGGGGTATCAGAGTAAAGGGGGTTGAATACAAATGCACGCCATACTTTTTAGATATTTATTTGTAAAAAAAAAAAAATTTAAAACTATTTATCATTTTTCTTCCACTTCACAATTATGTGCCACTTTGTTTTGTTCTATCACATAAAATCCCAATAAAATACATTAAGACCCCTTTCACACTGGGGCGGGGGCAGGGGCGGCGTCGGCGGTAAAATGCTTCTATTTTTAGCGGCGCTCTACCGCCAATTTCGCTGCTCTATTCGGCCGATAACGGGGTGCTTTTAATCCCCGATAGGAAAGAATTAAGGCGAGCTCCCCCGGTCAGATAAGTATGTTGTGTGGTGATCTCATCCCTTTAAGTAGACAAAAAAGAGAAACCCCTATGGCTGGGACTTTAAATAGAACACCACTCTCACCAAGAATTTTCTGAAAAATTGTTTGAAATTTATTTATTATTGAATAAAATAGTATCAAAATCATATATGTATCCAATAGCAGGGTGCACAGTACATAATATGCATGACAGTATAAAACACATGACAAGAAAAATGTATACAAAAATTAATATAATGGTGAAGACAACACTTAACATAAAAAATATATATACAAAAAATACGGTACTGATTCTCTCCCGGAGGGTTAGCACCCCCGAATACTCGACGCGTTTCTAGTTACCCAAATGTGGGAACCTTCGTCAGGAGTATAGAGTAATTCTATTTGGTGAGTACCTATCGCTCTAAGAAATGCAAAAGAGAAAAAAGGAGAACTGTAAACAGGGGATTCATTTCTTC
>CM053026.1:92257604-92285104 GCA_028564925.1 Lithobates sylvaticus
GTAAAAAAAAAATATAATGTTTGGGGGTTCTAAGTAATTTTCTAGCAAAAAAAAATGATTTTAACTTGTAAACACAGAGTCTTAAAAATAGGCCCGTTCCTTAAGTGGTTAATCTGGAAATTGGAAACTTGGCTATACACCGATAATTCTTCCATCAGGTTAGGCAGTGAGACAACGGAAAATTTATATCAAATACTTACCGTAATTTTCCTTTCCTGATGGACGCCATGGCAGACTACGTGTGGGTTAATCCCGCCCCCCTCATACCTCACAGGACCCTTCTCCCATAAATCTTTTCTCTGGGCCAGAGGCCGTGTTCCATAATTTAGCCTAATCCAGCCACTGGGGAGGGAACTCCTGCTGTCATGGAGTCCATCAGGAAAGGAAAATTACGGTAAGTATTTGATATAAATTTTCAGTTTTCCTGACAGACTCCATGGCAGCCAACGTGTGGGAAATAACTAGCTATACACACCCAGGTGGGCAGAGTGCTGGACAAAAGATAAAGGTTTAATTGGCACTATCAACAGATAAGATACGTAAACCAAATTTAAAAGCAAAGAGAGGGGCGCCTCTGGGTGCAGTAGTTTTAAACAGTGCAATTTATTATGAGCATGTGTTTTAACAACTCACATTTTGGCAGTTATTTCAGGCATGTAGTAAAAAAGTGTCCAGCAGGTATCATCAGATCAGTCTCCTCTGTGCATGGGTGTCATCCTCCTCGATTAGGTGTCTCCAAAGACCGCTATGATAGAAAAGCCGGCAGCGGTGGGGGAGTTTCCTCAGAGCAAGGCTTGGTCCGCAGAGGGTTCAGGGCACATCCGGATGACGTCACTGGCAAGCGACGCACGTTTCGTGAGCGTACGGGCTGTGTTAGTGTGACAGCCGCGCTCCTTCATCAAGCTACTTGATGAAGGAGCGCGGCTGTCACAGAGGAGACTGATCTGATGATACCTGCTGGACACTTTTTTACTACATGCCTGAAATAACTGCCAAAATGTGAGTTGTTAAAACACATGCTTTTTCCTTCTAGTTACTTGGAACCTGGTTTCAGTTCCTCACCGGAGGCAGCCCTGTGTTGTGGACTTTATCATTATCCCCCAGCTTCTTGCTACCTCCCCACCCATCTAGGATTCCCCTCTCACCCCCCCCTCCCCTCCCCCCATCTTCTCTCCTAAACAGCACAACAAAGTACATCCTTTTAAATGTATTACTGTGGACTCTATTGCATAATATGCCAGAACAGCCAGTAATCTTTTTCGCCATGAGTTTTTTCTAACAATACATTTGACTATTTGCGCATTTACTTGTATAATTGTAAACCAAATTTAGCAGAAGATAACAAGGCTGGCTCTATGCAGTAGTGTGCCATGAACGTGTTAATTGAAGACCACAAGGCCGCCTTGCAAATAACTTCTGGAGCCACATGACGTGATGCCGCCCATGATGAAGACACACTTCTAGTTGAGTCAGCAGCGGCCGCTTCTGGAGGCGCCAAGCCCTTGGCTTTGTAAGCCCACGGAATGGCCTGAACAATCCATGCTGCAATAGATCTGAAAGAGGCACGCATTCCCTTATTCTTCCCATAAAAAAGAACAAACAGGTGGTCGGTCTGACGGAAAGAAGCTGTAGCTTCAAGATACTGACTCAGAGCTTTTCCAACATCTAAGGGATGAACACTGGAATCCTCTGTAGATCTGAATGTTGGAAGAGCAATCTCCTGATTGTCATGAAACACAGATGCCACTTTGGGGTTTGAACCCAACATAGGAATTAAAACTACCCGATCAGGAAAAAGAAAGAAAAAGAAATCCCAGAGAGCTGATTTCAGAGACCCTCTTGGCCGATGTTATAACCACCAAGAAGGCAACTTTTAGAGAGAGTCATTTGATAGAGGACTGATCTTCCTGTTCCAACTCTCTACCTGAGAAAAAATCCAGGACAAGGGGAAGATCCCAATTAGAGAATCTTAGCTTTTTCTGAGGTCTGAGCCTTATTGGTCCAAACACCCGTAAAGGCAGAGATTGCAGAGACTTGCAGAAAAATTAATAACAGGTTCTCAATCCAAAGTCCGTCGGAAATTCCAACAGAAAAAGACCGATGGGCATACACACGGTCGGAAAATCCTATGAAAAGCTCCCATCGAAATGTTTCCATCGGAAATTCCGACCGTGTGTACACGGCATTAGACTCCTCTCTGTGGTGCCTAGACCTAACACACAGGCAGAAAATAACGAAATTCTACCTGCAGTGCAAGGGTTGGCCACAGGGGGGCCGTGACAGACATGAGAGAGCACATAACAAACATAGCCAGCAGCCAGCACATAGGGAGCCTGCAGCAAACAATTTACCTTGTAAACCAGAGACCAGTGCCTGGGGAAACCACCACATAAGCCTGCAAGTCATACCAAGGAATAGCTGCTTTGACAGCTATTTAAATCTGCCACCATTAATGATGTCACCGCCCCACAGTGCGCCGGAAAAAACATTGCCACCTGGTGGCAACCAATCGCATACGTGACCACTGCCGCCATTTTGGCAAAACAGGACCTGCACGAACCAAGCACAGAATATTCGTTCGTGGCTTGCGGATGCGCAGACAGGTCCCGCGACTTCCTGAAACGGTGAGCTGTAACGCAGCTGCGCTCCAGCCGCCATTGCCACTCACTGGAGCTTCATAGAAACTAAGGAGACACACAAAACACAGAGATACGGCTGCCATATAAAACGAATATCTTTGTACATTACCACCACCGATGCATGATCCGGACCAGAACCTGGGACTGGGGAGCTGTTTGCTCGACCCACCGCACAATCGGGCGTTTACAAGGTTTGGCCATATTGCCGCTTGCCTGCCAATGGCCAGGTTAGTAAGCTCTTCATGGTATTGCATCATATTGCCCATGTCCACCTGCTAATAGCTCGGATTGCTGGACTTCAGAGAGGATCACTGCTAACCACCAACGTATCGCCGTGCACACCAACAGGCCTGGATTACAGAAAACTTAATGAAAAGGTAAGCCTTTATCTTGGTCCTAGGAGGAGGACAAAAAAAAGGAACACGGCCTCTGACCCAGAGCAAAGATGGGAGAAGGGTCCTATAAGGTATGAGGGGGCGGGATTAACCCACACGTAGGATGCCATGGAGTCTGTCAGGAAAGTGGGGTTCACAATGTGAAAAAGGACATAATCTTTTGATTGCTTTTTGATTTCTTCATAATGTGTTCATAATATTGTACAGGTGAGTGCAGTGACATCATTGGAGGACGGGAAGCTGCTCCTCACTCTAGACCATATATGGCTCTACTGAAGACAGGAAGATCCCTATGTGCTGGAACATTAATAAAAGCTGACTGGGTGTTAACTGCAGCTCACTGCAAAGTGTAAGTAAACATAATTTTGTCTATGCTCATTAAAACTATTTGTTTCAGTTGTTTCTTAAAGTTAAATCCTGGAAAACAAAAAGGATTCCTTGCAGCCCTCCTGTCCACTGTAGCAGTGGACTGGACTGTCCTTTGACATCCTCGGCGCCACATTCACCCTGAGTGAGACTACTCACTCCTGCTGCGGCTCATTATACACAAGCACGCCACGGCCACCTGGAGAGTAACAGTCTGAGCAACTCTACGGGAGGCTGAACATTGAATCTTCCTCCACCCTCTGCCCAGGTGCATGAGGGGAGAGGGGAGAGTAGGGCGGAGGGGGGGTTTATCCTTAGATGGGTCTACCTGTTAAATTTTAACTGCTTTCCGACCATATACAGTATATATATGGTGGCAAAGTGGCTCCCCTGTGCAAGATAACGTACCTGTATGTGATCCTGCACTTTTAGGTTTGGGGTGCCGGTGACCCGCTCCCGCTGTGATTGGACACAGCGGGAGCTAATCAGCGGGTCCGGTTGACACAATGTCGGCCGGGACCCGCTGATTGTTCGGGACACAGACAGATGTAAACAAGGCAGATCACCGTTCTATGAGAAGAGAAGTCTGTGATCCTGTGTTCCTACAAAGCAGAAACATGGATGTCTGCCTTCCTATAAAAGCACCCCCCCCCCCATACAGTTAGCAAGCACACCCTAGGCACACATTTAACCCTGATGTTAACCCCTTCCCTGCCAGTGTCATTAGTATAGTGATTATTTTTGCAGTGCATAGTTTTAGCACTGATCACTGTATTAGTGTCACTGGTCCCCAAAAAGTGTCACTTAGTGTCCGATTTGTCCGCTGCAATGTCGTACTAGCGCTTTAAGTCGCTGATTGCCACCATTACTAGTAAAAAATAAAAAAATAAATGTAATTCTATAAATATATCCCATAGTTTGTAGACACTATAACGTTTGTGCAAACCAATCAATATACGCTTATTGGGATTTTTTTTAACCAAAAACATGTAGCAGAAAACATATTGGCCTAAATCCCCGATTTTGAGGGACTATCCCTGATTTGGAACAAAGCCCCTCTTTCCTCCTCAGTTCAGATCTGATCTATATAGTTGTATATAAAATGCACTTTTTGTTTTTCAAAAAGTGTTCCCCAGTGCTAAACCTTTCATCCAATTTCTAAATTGTTACATTTGTACATTTGTAAAGCCAGTATAAAGGAATAGTAGTGGTAAAAAAAGCACTTGTGGGTGTAATTAATCCTTTTTTATAATTCTCCTTTAAGGGGGTGTGGCAGGGGGGTGTGCCCTATACCAAAATACTTTTGCTAAATGGGAGCCCTAATTCCCTTTGCAAAACGTTGGGAGGTATGTATGCTGTGATGTCCGGTGGAGTGTGGATAGCAATATATGCCCCTGATTTGAAAACACCAAATACACGGATATCTTATAAATAGTGTTTTAGAAAAGAAGTTGTCAAGCATTTTGTAGTCGTTTTTCATGAAGATGTGTGTACATGGTTATTCCATTAGATGTCACTAGATTAAAGAGAAAAGAAACAGAGAAACTGTATTTAGTCAGAGCGAATCTTACATTAATAAGAAGCTTCAGGCAGAAACTGCTATTGACTTAACCACTTGCTTACTGGGCACTTAAACACCCTTCCTGCCCAGACCAATTTTCAGCTTTCGGTGCTCTCACGCTTTGAATGACAATTACTCATGCAACACTGTACCCAAATGAATTTTTTGTCCTTTTTTTCCCACAAATAGAGCTTTCTTTTTGTGGTATTTGATCACCTCTGGGTTTTGAATTTTTTGTGCTGTAAATGAAATTTTTTTTTGAAAAAAACGCATTTTTCTTAGTTTTTGTGATAAAATTTAGCAAATTATTAATTTTTCTTCATAAATTTTAGCCACAATTTATACTGCTACATATCTTTGGGAAAAAATAACCCAAATTAGTGGATATTATTTGGTCTTTGTGAAAGTTAGAGAGTCTACAAACTGTGGTGCGAATTATACAAAATTGATCACATCTGATGTACTGGTGGCCTATCTAATTTCTTGCCACCCGAACAAGCCAGGAAAGTACAAATACCCCCCAAATGACCCCTTTTTTTAAAGTAGACATTACAATGATCTCATATGTTTACATATGAGATCATCTCTCATTGGTCACGCTGATCGCGCTGTAAACGACCGCTGTGATTGGCCGTTTACAGCGATCTGTGACTGGCTGTGTCCGAGGTACACGGCCAGCACAAAACTTCCCCGATGCGCGCTCTCAGGAGCGCGCTTTGCAGAAGTAGACAGGAGGACGTCCAGGGATGTCCTCCCGGCAGGGAGCGCCCGCGCTGCAGCCGTCTTTCGGCTATAGCCTGGGTGCGAAGAGGCTAATACCAGGCAGCATAATATTTAGATGCAAATTCTTTTGATCAGAAGGGTCATTTTTGAACAGTTTTTCACATATTGCTCAAAGTTAGCAAATTTTGCAGTGAACCCCATTGGAATTTATGGGGCAGGGCGAATATTCAGGTCTGGAATTTTGTAGGGCTAACAAGCAAGCCATAGTGAAATGGCGGATTGAGAGTAACGCGGTATATGAGCATTTCGCAATACGAGCTAAAAAAAAATTCTGCCTCGATTTGTAAGCGTTGTTTTGCAAGACGAGCAGGATTCAAGCTGCTGGGATGTGCAATACCGCATGTGGCCAGAGGGGCAGGGGCTTAGAGACGCTCTGTTCCTGAGTGCCTCCTAATGTCTGAATGTCCCAGAGTTTCTCCAGCGCCCCCGTACCTCTGGCCACATGTGGTACTGCATACACCGGTGCCACCACACCACTGACCACATACAGTACTGCATACACCAGCAGTGAATGTGGAACCAATTATTTAAGTTTCCATTGTTTCTTATGGGGAAACTCGCTTTGATATACGAGTGCTTTGGATTACAAGCATGCTTCTGTAATAGATTAAGCTCGTAATTCAAAGTACTACTATATTTGTAAACAAAAGGCATGGTAAGACACACACTGCCATGATGGGCATGAATCAATGCCAAAATATAAAAAAAAGTAAATTTTTTCACAGAATTGTTAGCTCTGTCAGTTCCAAGACACGGCTACCGTGAGCCCAACTGAACCTGCAAATCCTGGGAATTCACCCCAAACCCATGGAAGCAGCAAACCCAAACCTTACTCGTAGACTTTTATAGCCATGGTTAATCTTAAAGAAAAGAATAACACTTGGACACAAGTTTTTACACATGTCAGATCAATCTTTGCCTTACAGGGGCAAATGTGCCTGGCTTCAATTTGTCAAGGGTTAGGCAAATCTTGTTCAACATTTAGGCAACCCAAAATTAGAGGCAAATCTCGCCATTTTTAGAGGTAATAGGCAAATTGCTATTAAAAAAGTTTGTAAAGCTGGGTGACAGTGTACCGAAGCCAACAAAGTTTTAAAAAGTACCATACAGTGGGGACAGGGTCTTCTCATGTGGATTTGAGTGAAACATTAAAAGTACACAAATCCTTTAAATAACATGCTTGGGGATGCTTTATAGCTGCAGGTGTTGTACAAGGACCATTCTAATATAAGTTTATGATCACTGAAGAGACCAACAGCTGACCTGACCAGCTAGAAGTGGTTCTGTTCCGCCATATTGCCAGTGGTGGCCGATCCATACGGGTGCAGGGGCACTGCACCCCGAATCCATGCGCCCAGCCTCCTAACCTACATGCAGGGCATCGGACGCATGGATTTCTATGTTTTTTTTTTGAAGCACATGATTAGAGACAAAAAAAAGGTGGGCAAAAAGGTGAGCTCACGCACTTGTGTGACAATAGTGAATTAATATTCGCTATTGTCTTCCTGCTTCTCCTCCGGCCAATCAGGAAGTGGGTCTTACGACCCGATTGGTCAAGAGGAGAAGCGACCGTATTGGCTGGGAGCAAGGGGGGAGGCACTTTGGGGGAGAAGCAGGGGGAAGCCTCCGGAGCTGCCCACGGCCTGGATGAGGTAAGTGCAGGGCTAATAGACAGATGGACGATCAACTGAGTGACGGGGGGGTTTGACTGAGCGACGGTTGGGGGGATTAACCAAATAAAGGGGGGTTGGGGGGTCAGGTGGTATGTTTGCCACAACCCCCCCCCCCCCCCCCCCAAAAAAAAATGCTAATTTTAAAGGCTTATATTGCAAGTTATTGTCATAAAAAGTGTTTGGGGACCTGGTTCCTGCCCCAGGGGAAATGTATCAATGCAAATAAAAAGTTATTAAAAACTGACGTTTTTATCGGGAGCAGTGATTTTAATTGTGCTTAAAGTGAAAAAATAAAAGTGTAATATTCCATTTAAATTTCGTACCTGGGGGGGGGTGTGTATAGTATGCCTGTAAAGGGGCGCATGTTTCCCGTGCTTAGAACTGTGCCTGCACAAAGTGTCATTTTTGCAGGAAAAAAAGTCATTTAAAAGCACTCGGGGCTATAATGAATTGTCGGCTCCCTTAATACAGAGAACAGTCATTGATAAAAAAAAAAGGCAAAAAGTATTTTAAAAGCACTGGCGGCTATAATGAATAGTCGGCTTCAGGTCTGGTATGGATTTCAAAAAAAAATAAAAAAAATATGCGTGGGGTTCCCCCCAAATTCAATTACCAGACCCTTCAGGTCTGGTATGGATTTTAAGGGGAACTCCACGCCAAATTAAAAAAAAAAAATGGCGTGGAGTGCCACACAAAAATCCATACCAGACCCTTTATCCGAGCACGCAACCTGGCAGGCCGCAGGAAAAAGAGGGGGGACGAGAGAGTACCACCCCCTCCTGAACCGTACCAGGCCACATGCCCTCAACATTGGGAGGATGCTTTGGGGGTCTGTGACCCCTCAAAGCACCATGTCCCCATGTTGATAGGGACAAGGGCCTCATCCCCACAACCCTGGCCGGTGGTTGTGGGGGTCTGCGGGCGGGGGGCTTATCAGAATCTGGAAGCCCCCTTTAACAAGGGGACCCCCAGATCCCCCCCCCCCCTGTTTGAAATGGTAAGGGGGTACAAAAGTACCCCTACCATTTCACAAAGAAAGTGTAAAAAATTGTTAAAAAAACACACAGACACCGTTGGGAAAAGTCCTTTATTAAAAAAAAAAAAAAAAAAAGATTCCAGCGGTGGTAATCCACTCTTGCTATCCAGCGATGGGTGATCTCTTCTCCGGGGTCCAGCGATGGGTGATCTCTTCTGATGACGTCCAGCGCAGCGCATCCTGTCTCCACGGAGACACTGCGGGAATCCCAGGTCTTAGCTGAGGAGGACCGGGCCACCCGTCACCTGCCCCTGCCCCCCTCTGGCGAGAGGGGGAAGCCGCCCCCCTCTGATGTAACGGAAACCTGCGTTACATCAGAGGGGGCGGGGTCACCCGTACATCACTGGGGAAGCCCGTCTTTTCCCTTGCGACAGAGGGGGCGGGCCTCCCGTCACCTGACCCCGCCCCCCGCTGACGCAAGGGAAAAGCCGGGCTTCCCCAGTGATGTATGGGTGACCCCGCCCCCCTCTGATGTAACGGAAACCTGCGTTACATCAGAGGGGGGCGGGGTCACCCGTACATCACTGGGGAAGCCTGGGTTTCCCCTTGCGTCAGAGGGGGGCGGGGTCAGGTGACGGGTGGCCCGTCCTCCTCAGCTAAGACCTTATCAGGCTGTCGGGATTCCCGCAGTGTCTCCGTGGAGACAGGATGCGCTGCGCTGGACCATCGAAAGAGATCACCCATCGCTGGACCCCGGAGAAGAGATCACCCATCGCTGGATAGCAAGAGTGGATTACCACCGCTGGAATCTTTTTTTTTTTTTTTTTTTTAATAAAGGACTTTTCCCAACGGTGTCTGTGTGTGTGTTTTTTAACAATTTTTGACACTTTCTTTGTGAAATGGTAGGGGTACTTTTGTACCCCCTTACCATTTCAAACAGGGGGGGGGGCGGGATCTGGGGGTCCCCTTGTTAAAGGGGGCTTCCAGATTCTGATAAGCCCCCCGCCCGCAGACCCCCACAACCACCGGCCAGGGTTGTGGGGATGAGGCCCTTGTCCCATCAACATGGGGACATGGTGCTTTGAGGGGTCACAGACCCCCAAAGCATCCTCCCAATGTTGAGGGCATGTGGCCTGGTACGGTTCAGGAGGGGGGGGGCGCTCTCTCTCCCCCCCCTCTTTTCCTGCGGCCTGCCAGGTTGCGTGCTCGGATAAAGGGTCTGGTATGGATTTTTGGGGGAACTCCACGCCATTTTTTTTTTTAAATTTGGCGTGGAGTTCCCCTTAAAATCCATACCAGACCTGAAGGGTCTGGTATGGATATTTGGGGGGAACCCCACGCATTTTTTTTTTTTTAATTTGACCCGGGGTTCCCCTTAATATCCATACCAGACCTGAAGGGCCTGGTAATTGAATTTGGGGGGAACCCCACCATTTTTTTTTTTTTATCAATGACTTTCAATGACTGTTCTCTGTATTACGGGAGCCGACAATTCATTATAGCCGCGAGTGCTTTTAAAAGACTCTTTTTTCCTGCAGAAATTACACTTTGTGATGGGACAGTTCTAAGCACGGGAAACATGCGCCCCTTTACAGGCATACTATACACACCCCCCAGGTACGAAATTTAAAGGAATATTACACTTTTATTGTTTCACTTTAAGCATTATTAAAATCACTGCTCCTGAAAAAACTGCCGTTTTTAAAAGTTTTTTTTTTTGCATTGATACATGTCCCCTGGGGCAGGACCCAGGTCCCCAAACACTTTTTATGACAATAACTTGCATATAAGCCGTTAAAATTAGCACTTTTGATTTTGAACGTTCGAGTCCCATAGACTTTAATAGGGTTCTAAAGTTCACACGAACTTTAGGTCTGTTCGCAGGTTCTGGTGCGAACCGAACAGGGGGGTGTTCGGCTCATCCCTATTCAGGAGCAGTGATTTTAATAATGGGAGTGAATGTAGGAGGTACACAAGGCCTGTACATGTAAATGTGAACTTGTCCACTTCAACATAAATCACACCCCTCATTCTGCAGCCAGCAAGCCATATATAACACACGGTATGATAGGCCTTATATAGCCTTATAAATGCAAAGCATTTTAATATAAATTCATATTAATATAATACTAATTAAATGCATTTAATATAAATGCAAACCAGTGCAAAGTGTCAGTGTCCACCAGTGTCGAATGTCAGGGACCACCAGTGCCGAATGTCAGGGACCACCAGTGCCGAATGTCAGGGACCACCAGTGCCGAATGTCAGGGACCACCAGTGCCGAATGTCAGGGACCACCAGTACCGCATGTCAGGGACCACCAGTGTCGCATATCAGGGACCACCAGTGCAGATTATCAGTGCCCATCAGTGCGGTGATACCAGTGCCCATCAGTGTGGTGACAACAGCGCAGATTATCAGTGCTCATCAGTGCGGTGTCACCAGTGCAGTTTATTAGTGCCCATCAGTGCAGTGTCACCAGTGCAGATTATCAGTGCCCATCAGTGCAGTGACACCAGTACAGATTATCAGTGTGGTGACACCAGTGCAGATTATTAGTGCCCATCAGTGCAATGACACCAGTGCAGATTATCAGTGCTCATCAGTGCATTGTCACCAGTGCCTTATCAGTGCTCAGTGCAGTGACAGAGTAGTGCCTTATCAGTGCCCATCATTGCAGAGCAAGGACAGTTACAGATAATCCGGAGACAACGTGCATCTTGGGCTGACAGATACTGTATGCAAGAGCACCGCTCGTCACACAGCCCCACCTCCCTGCACCGGAATTGTGATAGACAGCACAGAGCGCACTGTTCCAATGTGCAGGGAGGTGGGGCTGTACCACGAGCGGTGTTCTCACATAAAGACCTATCAGCCCGAGATGCGCTCTTTCGTGATTATCTGTAACTCTCCCCGCACTGGAGAGAGATGGCGGGATTGCAGTGCTGGCAGGGAGGAGGAGGCAGGAGCAGAGGAGGAGGACATCACCTCTATGGTCGGCACAGACCAGGGGCTGTGAGACCCCCCCCCCCCCGCCCACTACAGCGAGCCAGGTGGAAAAATAACTCCCTGCTAGCTTTCAGAGACTACAAGGGGGAGTGTCAGACCTCTGGCCAAGGTTACTGGAGGGATAGCAGCCAGCGGTCTTACAAACAGGAAATCACCAGGCAATAAAGTTTTTTCAGCAAGTTCAAAAGGCTATAGCTACAGAGCTCAGAAGAACATGGCTGAAGTAGTTGGTGAAGGTAGGAGAACATGGAAAAAGTTTTTGCCCGGAGTTCTGCTTTAAAGTGAAACAATAAAAATTAAATATTCCTTTAAATATCATGCCTGGGGAGACCCCTTAGTCTGCCTGTAATGTGGTGCATCTGTGCGATGTATATTACAGTGCCGCAGCAAAATTAAATTTATAAAGGAAAATACTGATAGGCAGCATGGATAGGAGGCACTGATAGGAGACACTGATGGCTGCACTGATAGGAGACACTGATGGCTGCACTGATGGGCTGCACTGATAGGAGGCACTGATGACTACACTGATAGGCTGCACTGATAAGAGGCACTGATAGGATACAATCATAGCACTGGTAGGCTGCACTGGTAGGAGGCACTGATGGCTGCACTGATAGGCGGCACTGATATGAGGCACTGATAGGAGGCACTGGTTGGAAACCCTGTACTAGACTGCCTGCACTGTATATATGGTCTACACTGAACCGGCCCTAAGGGCTGTGAGGGCACCTGAGCACACACCCTGCTGGTCATCAGCAAAATCTGGACACAGGGTTGGAGATCCCATCCCACCCAAGACACTGTTGACTTGACAAAGTACAGAGCCTACATGAGCCTACAGAGCCCCATGACGAAATACCAAAACCTGGAGAAAGCTGTGAAAGCAGTTTTCTCCAGTCCACATCTATGCTCTGCAGTATTGAATCAAGTCCCCAAATTACCAATTTTACAGTGACAGCATCTCCTACTGTCACAATATATATATATATTTTACATAGTATAATACACGCCACTAACTAACCTGCCTCATCTAGCTCTAATTCTCTCAATCTCCAGGTATCACACTACATACGACCGCCGTGTAAGCAGCCTTATCTAGTGTGGGGGGTGTGGACTCAGCCCCCTGAGCCATGATTGGCTAAAGGCACCCTGCCTTTCACCAATCATGGCTCTCACAGCAGATCACGCTGTGATTGGCCAAAGCATGCGAGTCAGGTGCATGATTTGACCATGATTTGACCAATCAGCAGCCGTCAATGCACCGATCTTGCAGTGCATTATGGGGCGTTCCGCTCAAATTTGCCCCGAACGCCCCATATGTTTGGTTCGTTTGTGAGCAAACGAACACCCAATGTTTTAGTCAAACTTACGTTCGATTCAAACATCAAGACCATCCCTAGTAGGCACCACTACTCCAGTGATCTCCACTTGCAGGTGCCCTGCTGCATTCTGAACACAGGAGGTCACCTGCTTGGCATGGACGCATTGCCTCAATGAATCCAATCTGATTGGATGAGGTGGAGAGGGTAGTGACATCACAATTTCTACCTCATCCAATCAAAGAATGCTTTGCATTCATGTATGAAATGTAAAATGTTCTCTTAATGTATCAACGAGGTTTGGGTCTTTGACATCAGTTTGAGACACTTTTGAGATCTTTCAGAATTTACTGACAGGTGCATTTCACCAGCTTAAAATGGGTGTTGTATTTCAATAGATGTGTAGCAGAATGCAAAAACTATGAAGCAAACAAATGTGAGTTGACCCTTAAAGTGTTTGTGCAACCAAAACTTATTTCTTAGATTCAGAAAGAGTGTGTAAGTGTTCGCATCCCATAGCAGAAAAAAACAATATTTAATGGAAATAATACTAAATGTTGTTCAGCTGGGGTTTGTATTTACATTAAATTGTAGATAAAACATTTGTTTTGCTCATATTTAATTCTTAGTGACTCTACAACTACAATCAAACTGGGTGTCCACTCAAAGAACGTAAAAGATAAATATATACAGGAGTTCAAGGTCTTAAGAAGCATAAGACACAACTATGAGGCGAAAACAAAGGATAACGACATCCAGCTTGTACAGGTAAAAACATCAAGTAACTAATAAAATCAAAGTGTATTTCAAACTAAGAAAACCGAAATTATGTTTTGCCTTAGCTTAGGTGGCTGCGTTATGTTTTTTTTATTTTAATTAGGCTTGTTTCTTTACTTAATTAATTTTTACCCAGTGATACTGCCAGTAACACACTTTCTGCCTTAGGATGTCAATGTTCAATCATTGTACTGTATCTATGGAGGAATTATGTTGTCATCTAGGACAGAAAGTATATTAAGAGCATTGAACACCTACCATGAACACCTACCATGCTCATGGGAGGTAGGAGGTGTTCTGTAGTTCACTGATGATAATTAAACAGTACTGACAATGCTGCTTGGGATTTTAGTACAGCAGAGGAAGTAGTGCAGAGCAAATTATGAGCTCACTGGATTTCTGTTCTTGCAGCATTTCTAAAGAGACAATACATGGGAGGAATGTACCGAATATCTTTTTGATTATTATTATTTTACCAATCCACACACTTTAATGAGGCTTTAAGCATATGTAAATCCAAAACAACAATTTAATAAAGCAAACGTCTGGATCTCCTTAGATGTGTTTTTTCATAATTTTTTCCATTATTTTCATATGATAATCCAGTGAATATCAAACTTCCTGTCCCTTGTCTACACTCATTCCTCTGTATCTATGGTATCTATGTAAAAAAAAATTAAATCTGCATACTCAGTAAATCCTTAAGGCTGGGTTCACACTGGATGCCAATGCAGCTCCCAGCAGGGGTCTGTTGCGCCCCCCCCTTCACCGTTTCAGGTCCGATTATAGCCTGAAATTTGGTCTGAATTCAGACGTGAAATGGACCAAAAGATGCACAGGGCTCCTGTGCAAATTCGCACCTGAGTCGTATCAGAGATATGTGAACCGGCTCCATAGAGCCGGTTACATTCTCCTGTTACTGCAAATTTTTGCGGGCAATGGCTGGTGTTGGTACTTTAATCATCACGGCACCATGGTTGATATGGTGTCAGGGTGATTGAAGCACATTATTTCTATTGTTGCATTGTAATATATAATGAAGTGGTTTAACTCACCATAATGCAGAATCAGTGGGAGCCCTGGGCGTGTCACTTGCGACATCTCCTGCCACCAGATGCAGCTTGTAACTTGCCACCGTCACCTGGCACCAGATGCAGCTTGTTACTTGCCACAGTCACCTGCCACCTGATGTGGATTGTCACTTGCCAACGTCACTTGCCACGTCACCTGCCACCATTTGCGGATTGTCACCTGCCACCAGATGCGGATTGTCACTTACCACATCGCCTGCCACTAGATGTAGATCGCTTGCACATCACCTGCCACTATTTGCGGATTGTCACTTGCCATGCCAGCCAGTGTCACCAAATGTGCATTGTCACGGCATTGGTGGCAGGCTGGTAGCACTGGTTCATTTAGCACAGAGGCAGGTGCAGTTGTCTGTTCTGAGTGAGGGCAGGAGAGCGGTGATGCAGGGTGGGGGGTGAGAGATGATGTAATCTCTACCTTGTCCACTCGCTCACTTCTCTCATCCACCTGCCTGGCTCTCTCATGCAGCCCGCCCGCTCGTTGTGGCCCAGCTGCAGAGGCCACAGCCCTCTGGTCCCTGCGGTAAGAGACTCTGGGCTATGGGCCCCAGATTCAGGGCTACAGCCTCAATAGCCCACCCCTAGCGATGCCACTGGTAGGGGGTACAAGGTTTACACTATGGGGTGGGCTTAAGTATTCAATATTAAATTTGTCCATAAGGTAAATATTAAATATTGCAATGTTCTGTAGCTACTTGTCAGACACCATGAATGAGACTGAGACAGAAGTACAGTTAAATCACACTTGTTTAAAAATAAAAGTAAATAGAACAAACGTAGTCAAAACATAGCCGGAGACCGTAACGGATAGTCAGCCAAGCCAGAAAGTCAGGGATCAGTGTAGTGGAACAGCAAGCAGGATCTGGAGCCAGAAGGGATGTCAGCCAAGCAAGTCTTAAACAGAAACGCAGGAGATAGTCTCTGTGATGTTGACCAAGGTAAAGGCAGAGAGTCTCTGGGCTGGACGGCTTAAGTAGGCAGGACTGACGAGCAGGATATCAGCAACAGGTGAGTAACTGTGGAGAGATAGGAGCTGGCAATTAGCCGACAGCTGAGCCGCCAGCGGGGTCACTCGGTTACGTAACCGAGTGACCCCGCCCCCTCTGACGCTATGGGAAAGCCATAGGGATGTCCCCACGCGTCAGAGGGGGCAGGGTCACCGTGTGATCGTGTGGCCCCGCCCTCAGTTATAAAAGAACTGTCACCTGGGAGGCCAGTCATTACGGCGGGTGCCTCCCATGTAGGCAGCTTTCGGCTTTTTTTTTTTTCGGTCCGTCGAGCGAAAGAAGAACAAGACTTCATGGGACAGTTTTGTTTTTTTTATTTTTTTAATAAAGGACTTGTCCCAAGGCGTGTATTGCCTTTTTTTTTACCATTTTCACAAATTTATTGTAAAATGGTAGGGGTACATTTGTACCCCCTTACCATTCTACACAGGGGCGGTGGGATCTGGGGGTAACAAGGGGGCTTCCATATTCCGATAAGTCCCCTGCCCACAGACTCCCACAACCATCGGGCAAGGGTTGTGGGGATGGGGCCCTTCTCCCCATCAACATGGGGACAAGGTGGTTTGGGGGGGCTACCCTAAAGCACCCTCCCAATGTATAGGGCATGTGGCCTGGTACGGTTCAGGAGGGGGGTGGGGCGCTCTCTCGTCATCCCCTCTTTTCCTGCAGCCTGCCAGGTTGTGTGGTCGGATATGGGTCTGGTATGGATTTTTTTAAAATTTTAGCGCAGGTTTCCCCTTAAAATCCATACCAGACCTGAAGGGCCTGGTATGGAATTTGGGGGGACCCCCACGCATTTTTTTTTAATTTTGGTTCAGGGTTCCCATGTGGGGGGATCCAATGCCGTTTTTATCAATTAACTTTTATGTGTATTGCCGGACCGACAATTCATTATAGCTGCGAGTACTTTTAAATGACTTTTTTTCCTTTAGAAATGTCATTTTGCTCTCGGACTGTTCTAAAGACGGGAAACATGCGTCACTTTACAAGCATACTATAGACACCCCCCAGGTATGGAATTTAAAGGAATATTACACTTTTATTGTTTCACTTTAAGCATTATTAAAATCACTGCTCCCAAAAAAACGGACAATATACATGTCCCCCGGGGCAGGACCCAGGTCCCCAAACACGTTTTAAGACAATAACTTGCATATAAGCCTTTAAAATTAGCACTTTTGATTTTTCATGTTCATGTCCCATAGACGGTGTTCGCATGTTCGAACAAATTTGTTGCCTGTTCGCATGTTCTGCCGCGAACCGAACAGGGGGGTGTTCGGCCCATCCCTACCAGACATATGACGTCCTCCCATGCAGTCTTTTTGCCATATACTATATTTGAGATTTAATATCTCTCAGATATGATTTGGGTTAAATGAGAGTTCTTTGACCATGAGTGAAAGCTTGAACACAATAACAACATTTATTAGTGAGTAGTTGAAAGTCTATCTAATACACAACCATCTATCTATAGTCTACACCAAGGAAGAAAATATTAGGTTAAAATAAGAGAATTACATGAAGGAATACAGAATATATTCCTGAAAACATTAATCTACAAACATATTTAGTTACAAGTAAAATGCAGACCTTTCCCATAATTACCCTTTGCACCAAGGTTCCATTCTGATGGTTGCTCTCCCATAAAAGTGTGTGTTTCCCTCCCATCTAGTCTGTGTATATCATTACATGCTGATACCTCATTGGTTGGCATAGCATGGCTCTGATTGGTGAGCTTCCCTATTCCTGGTTAAGGACTGGCTACATCTACAATCCCTATACTTTGCAAAGTCAGCCCCCTTTAATGCAAATCCTTGTGACTATTCATAGCAGGAACTTAACTTGAATTTTCCCGGGAAGTTAAGTATTGATTAGAGGTTGGCCTCCCTTCATTGCATATCCCAGCATGGGATCCTTTGAAGTGAGTATGTGTAAAACAATGAGGTTTGGATCCCATTGTTTGTATACACAAGCCTAGGCCCTGACTTGTCTGGTCTACCAGAGATTTCTGTGAAGATAATATGTTCCGCCCTACATAGATAAAAGCAAAATTAAATATATTCATAATTCCAATATTTTACAGCTATTAATGTAGATTTCACATAAACTCAATAGGCAACAAGTCCGTTGGCAACAGCACTTGAAACTGCTAGCACTGCAACTACTGCCTTTTCAGCTGGTAGACTCTGCCCCCTTTTGTGAATTTGTGGAATGTGCTGTACTTCAGTTGCAGGTTCCAAAACGCCATTTCTTTTCAAGAAAGGCCATTCCAGCTCTCTACCGGCATGTGGAAGGCCATGTTTTTGTCTTGTTGGACAGGGCGGTCAGCAGTAACGTGTATATTACCCCAGACTCATGATCTAGCAGGCATGGGCACGGATGTTACCTTTCCTTCACGGCGCAGTGGGTAACTTTGTTGGCAGCTGGGAAGGATGCAGGACAGGGTTCAGTATTGTTGGAGCATGTTCCACCACCACAACTCCAAAATGCTAGCGGTGATTCTGCCACAGCTTTCTCCTCCACCCCCTCCTCTTCTTCTTCTCTTCTTCTTCCTCTATGGCCTCTTCTGCAGATTTATTCTCTGAACCAAAAAGATGCCATGCGGTGCATGAGTTACATAGTTACCTAGTAGGTGAGGTTGAAAAAAAGACACAAGTCCATCAAGTCCAACCTATGTGTGTGATTATATGTCAGTATTACATTGTATATATGTTGCAGTCAGGGCACACTTGACCCATGTTCCATGTTTGGCACACATCCTGAATTTGGTGGTGCGGCGATTCTTGAGCAGGTACCCAGGCTTACAAGATCTCCTGAGGCAGGCCAGAAAAGTCTGTGGTCATTTCCAACGGTCATACAATGCCAGTGCTCGACTGGCTGACATTGAAGGGGAATGCAACCTGCCCACCAACCGCCTCATTTGTGACATGTCCACCAGGTGGAACTCAACACTGGCAATTAGGGATGGGCCCGGTGCTCGATGCGAACCCACGTTCGCATCGAGCACCGGGCGTTCGCTCGCTCGGCGAGCCCAGAACTATTTTGGCCGCTCGCATCACGTTCGTGTGAGGCGAGCGGCCCCGCAATGCATTGCGGCCGGCGCGGCCGGCGCAGTGCATTGCTGGCTGATGATTGGCCAAGCATGCACTGTGACCCCGCATGCTTGGCCAATCACAGCCCCGGAAACTCGAAGAGCCATAATTGGCTACAGGCAGGACGCCTGTAGCCAATTACAGCTCAGGGGCTGTAGTACACGCCCCCCCCTATAAAAGGCCGCCACGCCGTCTGCGCCGGTCACATGCTGTTCCGGCGCAGATAGAGCAGGCTAGATCTGTGACACTCTGCTGGATTTAGTTAGTTAGAGAGATTTACTTAGAGAGATTGAGTTAGATAGATTCATTCATTTAGATTGATTTAGAAAGAGGGGCTTGTAGTGTGTTCGTGGCAGGCAGGCAGAGCTCCTATATTTTGTTCCCAGAAGCACCTATAGGACTTGTAGTGTGTTCGTGGCAGGCAGGCAGAGCTCCTATATTTTGTTCCCAGAAGCACCTATAGGACTTGTAGTGTGTTCGTGGCAGGCAGGCAGAGCTCCTATATTTTGTTCCCAGAAGCACCTATAGGACTTGTAGTGTGTTCGTGGCAGGCAGGCAGAGCTCCTATATTTTGTTCCCAGAAGCACCTATAGGACTTGTAGTGTGTTCGTGGCAGGCAGGCAGAGCTCCTATATTTTGTCCCCAGAAGCACCTATAGGACTTGTAGTGTGTTCGTGGCAGGCAGGCAGAGCTCCTATATTTTGTTCCCAGAAGCACCTATAGGACTTGTAGTGTGTTCGTGGCAGGCAGGCAGAGCTCCTATATTTTGTTCCCAGAAGCACCTATAGGACTTGAAGTGTGTTAGTCCCATCACACAGACCTACATTTTCTTCCCAGAAGCACCTATAGGACTTGAAGTGTGTTAGTCCCATCACACAGAGATCATATATTTTGTTCCCAGAAGCACCTATAGGACTTGAAGTGTGTTAGTCCCATCACACAGACCTATATTTCCTTCCCAGAAGCACCTATAGGACTTGAAGTGTGTTAGTCCCATCACACAGAGATCATATATTTTGTTCCCAGAAGCACCTATAGGACTTGAAGTGTGTTAGTCCCATCACACAGACCTACATTTTCTTCCCAGAAGCACCTATAGGACTTGAAGTGTGTTAGTCCCATCACACAGAGATCATATATTTTGTTCCCAGAAGCACCTATAGGACTTGAAGTGTGTTAGTCCCATCACACAGACCTATATTTCCTTCCCAGAAGCACCTATAGGACTTGAAGTGTGTTAGTCCCATCACACAGACCTACATTTTCTTCCCAGAAGCACCTATAGGACTTGAAGTGTGTTAGTCCCATCACACAGAGATCATATATTTTGTTCCCAGAAGCACCTATAGGACTTGAAGTGTGTTAGTCCCATCACACAGAGATCATATATTTTGTTCCCAGAAGCACCTATAGGACTTGAAGTGTGTTAGTCCCATCACACAGACCTATATTTCCTTCCCAGAAGCACCTATAGGACTTGAAGTGTGTTAGTCCCATCACACAGAGATCCTATATTTTGTTCCCAGAAGCACCTATAGGACTTGAAGTGTGTTAGTCCCATCACACAGACCTACATTTTCTTCCCAGAAGCACCCATAGGACTTGAAGTGTGTTAGTCCCATCACACAGAGATCCTATATTTTGTTCCCAGAAGCACCTATAGGACTTGAAGTGTGTTAGTCCCATCACACAGAGATCATATATTTTGTTCCCAGAAGCACCTATAGGACTTGAAGTGTGTTAGTCCCATCACACAGAGCTTTATTTCCTTCCCAGAAGCACCTATAGGACTTGAAGTGTGTTAGTCCCATCACACAGAGATCATATATTTTGTTCCCAGAAGCACCTATAGGACTTGAAGTGTGTTAGTCCCATCACACAGACCTACATTTTCTTCCCAGAAGCACCTATAGGACTTGAAGTGTGTTAGTCCCATCACACAGACCTACATTTTCTTCCCAGAAGCACCTATAGGACTTGAAGTGTGTTAGTCCCATCACACAGAGATCATATATTTTGTTCCCAGAAGCACCTATAGGACTTGAAGTGTGTTAGTCCCATCACACAGACCTACATTTTCTTCCAGAAGCACCTATAGGACTTGAAGTGTGTTAGTCCCATCACACAGAGATCATATATTTTGTTCCCAGAGGCACCTATAGGACTTGAAGTGTGTTAGTCCCATCACACAGACCTATATTTTCTTCCCAGAAGCACCCATAGGACTTGAAGTGTGTTAGTCCCATCACACAGAGCTCCTCTATTTTCTTTGCAGAAGCACCCACAGGACTTCTAGTGTGTTAGTGGCATCACACAGAGCTCCTCTATTTTCTTTGCAGAAGCACCCACAGGACTTCTAGTGTGTTAGTGGCATCACACAGAGCTCCTCTATTTTCTTTGCAGAAGCACCCATAGGACTTCTAGTGTGTTAGTGGCATCACACAGAGCTCCTATATTTTCTTCTCAGCAGCGCCCACAGGACTTCTAGTGTGTTAGTGGCATCACACAGAGCTCCTCTATTTTCTTTGCAGAAGCACCCACAGGACTTCTAGTGTGTTAGTGGCATCACACAGAGCTCCTCTATTTTCTTTGCAGAAGCACCCACAGGACTTCTAGTGTGTTAGTGGCATCACACAGAGCTCCTCTATTTTCTTTGCAGAAGCACCCATAGGACTTCTAGTGTGTTAGTGGCATCACACAGAGCTCCTATATTTTCTTCTCAGCAGCACCCACAGGACTTCTAGTGTGTTAGTGGCATCACACAGAGCTCCTCTATTTTCTTTGCAGAAGCACCCACAGGACTTCTAGTGTGTTAGTGGCATCACACAGAGCTCCTCTATTTTCTTTGCAGAAGCACCCATAGGACTTCTAGTGTGTTAGTGGCATCACACAGAGCTCCTATATTTTCTTCTCAGCAGCACCCACAGGACTTCTAGTGTGTTAGTGGCATCACACAGAGCTCCTCTATTTTCTTTGCAGAAGCACCCATAGGACTTCTAGTGTGTTAGTGGCATCACACAGAGCTCCTATATATTCTTCTCAGCAGTACCCACAGGACTACCGACTACAATGGCTGGAAGACCGCCAAGGGGAGGCAGAGCGTGCAGAGCCAAGAACACAGGGCAGGCAGGCTCTGTTTCTAGTGGACGTGGCCGTGGACGTGGTCGTGCATCGTCATCAGCACGTGGCCATGGGACACGCGCGTCTTTGTTTTCGGCAGCTGGACATGTGGAGCCGCATCATGCTGAAGGCTTGGTAGAATGGATGACCAAGCCCTCCTCATCCTCCTCATCCTCTCTCACCCAGGCTCAGGGTACTGACAGAGCATCATCAGCCACCCCTTCCCTAGACCCACCATGTCCTCCTGAGGAGTCCCCCGAACTCTTTGAGCACAGTGTTGGGTACATGCTCCAGGAGGATGCCCAACGATTCGAAGGCTCGGATGATGATACCCAGCTTGAGGAATCTGGCAGTACTGTTCCACCAGCTGCAGCTTACTGCCAGGTTTGCTCTAGTGGTGAAGAGGGAGGGGATGATGAGGTCACTGACTCCACGTGGGTGCCTGAAGGGAGAGAGGATGAGGAGGAGGACGAGGAGGAGGAGGATGCGGCGTCACATGTCCAACGAGGCAGGATGCCCCCTGGAGGCCAGGTAGAGGCCAGCACAGCAACTGTACAACACCGCAGAGCTCCGCCTGTGCAGGGCGCTGCCTCTGCACGTTATCAGAAAAGTTCTTTGGTGTGGGCCTTTTTTGAGACGAGTGCAGCAGATCGCACCACTGCTATTTGCAATATTTGTCTCAAGCGTATCTCGCGTGGCCAAAACATCAGCCGCTTGGGCACCACAAGCATGACCAGACATATGGCGACCTGCCATGCAGCTCGTTGGCAGGCACACATAAAAGACCCACACCAAAGAACTAAGCGGACCTCTCCTTGCTCCTCCTCAGCTGGGATCTCCATCCCCACTACACCTTCAGTCCTCTCTGAAAGCTGCTCTGAGAGGACTGAAGGTGTAGAATTAGGTGTGTCACAATCAAGTACTTGCAGTACACCGACGTCCGATTGCAGCAGGCAAATTTCCCTGCCCCAGCTGCTGGACCGTAGAAAGAAGTACACTCCCAGCCATCCACATGCCCAGCGGTTGAATGCTAGCCTGGCTAAATTGCTAGCACTTCAACTGCTGCCTTTTCAGTTGGTAGACTCGGCCCCCTTCCGTGAGTTTGTTCAATGTGCGGTTCCTCAGTGGCAGGTTCCCAAACGCCACTTTTTCTCACGGAAGGCGATTCCGTCTCTCTACCGGCATGTGGAGGGCAATGTCCATGCCTCGCTGGACAGGGCGGTCAGCGGTAAGGTGCATATTACCGCTGACTCATGGTCCAGCAGGCATGGACAGGGATGGTACCTTTCTTTCACGGCCCATTGGGTCACTCTTTTGGCAGCTGGGAGGGATGCAGGACAAGGTGCAGTAGTGTTGGAGGTTGTTCCGCCACCACGCCTCCAAAACGCTACTACTGCTACTGGTTGTGACACACCTCTCTCCTCCACCCCTCCTCTTCTTCTTCCTCCAGTGCTCTGTCCTTGGAACCAGCGGTGCTCCGTAGGCGTACAAGGGGCTACGCAAGTACGCAGGCAAAAAGATGCCATGCCGTGCTTGCGCTGGTGTGTTTGGGGGACAGGAGCCACACTGGGCCAGAGGTTCTGGCAGCTCTGCAGGGGCAGGCCGAGAGGTGGTTGACGCCACGTCAGCTTAAGCCAGGAATGGTCGTTTCTGACAATGGCACCAACCTCCTCTCCGCCCTGCGACAGGGGCAGCTCACCCATGTGCCCTGCATGGCTCACGTCCTCAACCTGGTGGTGCAGCGGTTCTTGGGCAGGTTCCCAGGCTTACAGGATGTCCTGAGGCAGGCCAGGAAAGTCTGTGTGCATTTCCGCTGATCTTATAATGCCAGTGCTCGGCTGACTGAGCTGCAAAAGGAGCTGAACCTGCCCAAGAACCGCCTAATATGTGACATGCCCACCAGGTGGAACTCAACGTTGGCCATGCTGCAGCGACTGCACACGCAGCAGAGGGCCATCAATGAGTACCTTTGCGACTACGGCACCAGGACAGGGTCAGGGGAGCTTGTTTTTTTTTTCCCACGTCAGTGGAGCATGATCAGGGATGCATGCACTGTCCTCTCACCATTTGAGGAGGCCACGAGGATGGTGAGCAGTGACAGTGCATGCATCAGTGACACTGTCCCTCTTGTCCACCTGTTGGAGCATACGCTGCGTGGGATAATGGACAGGGCACTTGAGGCAGAACAGAGGCAGGAAGAGGAGGACTTCCTTGCCTCTCAAGGCCCCCTTTATCCGGACAGTGTTCCTTCTGTCCCACCCATCACACAGGAAGAGGATGAGGAGGAGGAGGAGGAGGAGGAGGAGGATTGTGTGAGCATGGAGGTGGAGCCTGGCACTCAGCATCAGCAGCAGCAGTCTTTTAGGGATGATGTACAGTCCCAACAAGCCAGTGGACTTGTACGTGGCTGGGAGGAGGTGGCTGGCGATCATGTCATCCTCAGTGACCCAGAAGACTCCGGACCGAATGCCTCAGCTAACCTACGCTGCATGGCCTCCCTGATCCTGCAAAGCCTGCGGAAGGATCCTCGTGTTCTTCGGATCAAGGAGAGGGACCATTACTGGCTGGCCACTCTCCTTGATCCGCGGTACAAGGGTAAGGTTGCGGACCTTATCTTGCCGTCGCAGAGGGAGCAGAGGATGAGACATCTCAGGGAGGCCTTGCAGAAAGGTCTGTGCAACGCGTTCCCAGAAACTGGGAGGCTACAAACTCCTGGTCCTGGGCGACGAGTTGCTGAGGCTTCGGTCAGTGGCAGAAGGAGCGGTGGGGAAGGTGGACGTCTGACCGATGCGTTCAGACAATTTTTTAGTCCGCAGCCCCAAGGTATGATCGGTTCCAGCAACCATCGCCAGCGTCTGATATACATGGTGCAGGAATACCTTGGGGCAAGGTCAGACTTGGACACCTTTCCCACCGAAAATCCTCTGGCTTACTGGGTCCTGAGGATGGATCACTGGCCAGAGCTTGCACAGTATGCAATTGAGCTACTGGCCTGTCCTGCCTCCAGCGTTCTTTCCGAACGCACATTCAGTGCTGCTGGAGGATTTGTGACTGATCATAGGGTGCGCCTGTCCACCGCCTCGGTTGATCGACTGACCTTCATCAAAATGAATCAGTCTTGGATCACCACCAGCTACCAGGCACCTGAGGCGGATATAACCGAATAATTTTTAATCTCACATCCCTTCAAGACTGCCTATGCTGATGCTGAGTGACTGTCCTCTTATGTTCACTGACTATCCTCTTCCTCCTCCTCAATGATCCATGCCACCACACCAGTGCCTAAGGCACAATTTTTCAGCCCTGTTTAACAGGGGCGGGTACTTACAATTTTTTTAAAAAATGCTTCGCAACACATGTGACTGCTGTGCTCCAAGTACAGTATCTGTGAGGGGTTGCAGTGTTGTGGCACCAGCACCAGTGCCTAAGGCACAATTTTTCAGCCCCTGTTTAACAGGGGCGTGTACTTACAATTTTTTAAAAAAATGCTTCGCAACACGTGTGACTGCTGTGCTCCAAGTACAGTATCTGTGAGGGGTTGCAGTGTTGTGGCACCAGCACCAGTGCCTAAGGCACAATTTTTCAGCCCCTGTTTAACAGGGGCGGGTACTTACAATTTTTTAAAAAAATGCTTCGCAACACGTGTGACTGCTGTGCTCCAAGTACAGTATCTGTGAGGGCCGGGTTGCAGTGTTGTGGCACCAGCACCAGTGCCTAAGGCACAATTTTTCAGCCCCTGTTTAACAGGGGCGTGTACTTACAATTTTTAAAAAAAATGCTTTGCAACACGTGTGACTGCTGTGCTCCAAGTACAGTCTCTGTGAGGGGTTGCAGTGTTGTGGCACCAGCACCAGTGCCTATGGTAAAATTTTTCAGCCCCTGTTTTAACAGGGGCGGGTAATTACAAATCTTGATCTAATAGTTCACAGCAGGGCCCATTCCTGCGCCCACCAAGAGTAACTATGAGGGCCTGCAGTCTTGTGGCAACACCGTCCACCACCACCGCCAAAGGCCCAATTTTTCTGCCCTGTTCATCAGGTGCTTGCAATTACAAATCTTGATCTAATAACTCACAGCAGGGCCCATTCCTGCGCCCACCAAGAGTAACTGTGAGAGCTTACAGTCTTGTGGCAAAACCGTCCACCACCACCACCACCACCCCCAATTTTTCTGCCCTGTTCAACAGGTGCATGCAATTACAAATCTTGATCTATTAACTCACAGCAGGGCCCATTCCTGTGCCCACCAGTCTTGTGGCTACACCAACATCTAATAGGGCAAATTTCTGCAGAGTATATACGCCAGGCCCCTACTTTCAAACATCCAACTTACAAACGACTCCTACTTGCAAATGGAAAGAGAAAACAGGAAGTGAGAGGAAATCTACCCCTAGGAAGGGAAATTCTATCCTGTTAGATTTAATTTGGGAAAAAGGTATCTCCTCTCTACTGATACTTTATCACCAATCCTTGTTTCAATTAAAACCCCACTTTTTCCAAAAACATTTGTCATTGGGACGGAAAGTGAGGTGACATGTTCTGAACAGATGTGCAAAGACAGCAAATGTTACAGGGGTGATAACCCCTCCCTATGTTCTCCAAAAAGCTTAAAAATAGATTTTTTTGGGATGGAGCTACACTTCATAATGTACCTGTTCAGATTCTACTTAAGAACAAACCTAAAGCCGCAAGTGGTTTTAAATGGCTTCTTTTTTTCCTTTACAAATGTCATTTTGTGCAAGGACAGTTCTAAACACGGGAAACACATGCCACTTCACAGGCATACTTTAGACACCCCCCAGGTACCATATTTAAAGGAAAATGTCACTTTTTTTTTTTCACTTTATGCATCATTAAAATGACTGCTCCCGAAAAAACGTTAGTTTTTAAAAGTTCTTTTTGCATTGATATATGTCCCCTGGGGCAGGACCCGGGTCCCCAAACCTGTTTTATGACATTAACATGCATATTGGCCGTTGTAATTAGCACTTTTGATTTCGAACGTTCGCGTCCATTATAACGTATAGGGTTCGAAAATTCGCGCGAACTTTCGGTCGGTTCGAAGATTCTGGTGCGAACCGAACCCGGGGGTGTTCGGCTCATCCCTACTGGCAATGCTGTAGCGGCTGCAAACGCAGCAGAGGGCCATCAATGAGTACCTGTGTGAGTATGGCACCAGGACAGGGTCAGGGGAGCTTGGTTTATTTTCACCACGCCAGTGGCTACTGATCAAGGATGCATGCACTGTCCTGTCACCATTTGATGAGACCATAAGGATGGTGAGCAGCGACAATGCATGCATCAGTGATACTGTCCCTCTTGTCTTCCTGTTGGAGCACACTCTTCATGGAATAATAGACAGGGCACTTGAGGCAGAACAGCGGGAGGAAGAGGAGGACTCCCTTACTTCTGAAGGCCCCCTTTATCCAGATATTATTCCTGCCGGCCCGCCTAACACACAGGAAGAAGAGGAGGAGGAGGATTGTGTCAGCATGGACGTGGAGGATAACACTCAGCAGCAGCCTTCAAGGGATGGTTTTCAGTCACCAGAAACCCAAGGAGTTGTACGTGGCTGGGAGGAGGTTGTTACGGATCAGGTGATCCTTAGTGATCCAGAGGACTGAGAATCGAATGCCTCTGCAAACATTTGAAGGCTTTGCAGAATCAGGGCGGCCATGCAGCATAAGGACCCT